>BLKR01000245.1:360000-512500 GCA_011170035.1 Teleogryllus occipitalis | reverse complement strand
GTCAAAAGGTTGAAAAAAAAGTTGCCCAGATAATTTTCGACCCCCCCCCCCCTAGACACACACAGATAAGTCTTTTCTCATATATCATTGGCAATGCCACGAGAGCTTTGGAAATTGTCGATAAATTCCCAATTTACGAAGCGAGGAAGGGATTTATATGAGAATTTCCAAAGTATGAGTGGTATTTAAAGCTAAATGTACCGACACTAGTTCCATTTGTCGCCACCACGTGGCAGCACCAAAATAAGCAAAATTTACTAGACCGATAACGTCTGAACAAATTGTCCGATTTTCGATCTGTAAACGGCATTGGACTCCTTTTTAAAATAGAATTCACGCTACGATGCCGTTTTTTCAAAAAATATTTCCAAAAAAAATTTTAAATGATTTCTCATAGTTTTGGGAAGAAATTAAAAAATGTGGGCTTATAGCGCGATGACGACGTGCTTCCTGAATCCAACGCCGTGTCAATCATGCAAATCGGATGAATAGGAGCGGCGTAAAGTGAAATTTCGGAAAAAATACCTGATCCCCCCTTCCCTCTTCCCCCCTCCCCCCTTCCCGCAGTGAACTTGGAGTGAGCATTCGCAACGATATTCGAGAACCACTGTCCCAGTGCCATATCGGATTTGGAAATCCCGGAACCCCTCCCCCACGGCCACTTTAGCCTAGCCCTTCGCGGCGGGCGCTGAAAGAACGCCCGCCCGGTGCCTAGAGTTTCTCACAGAGTAACAACCTGCTCCATGGTTTCACAATGGGCAAACTGAATCAGACCTGTAGAGATATTTCAAGATTTTCACCGTGAAATATAAAGATGGAGTCTCACAATTGTTATAAATCTTGGAAACTCAGTCATCGAAGTGAAGATTCGAAGAATTATATAGTACGAGTATATACACTTTACCTTCGATTCCTCTCCATTCGCGTGATTGTGATTATTATTATTATTATTATTATTATTATTATTATTATTATTATTATTATTATTATTATTATTATTATTATTATTATTATTATTATTATTATTTTATAATTAATAATAATAATAAAGTCCTAATGTTTCGTTCTTTTCAAGTATTATATTTCTCTGCTAAGAAAGCAAAGGATAAAAGTCAGAGAACTCAGCAGGGTATTCCAGCGTAGACCAAGACAAGATAAAGAAAAGTTTCTTCAAGAAATATAGCACGTCATACGTAGTTTTTAACTGTTTTTTGACGTTAAATAAATAAATAAAAAGAAAAATGCAAAGAAGTGGAAGAACATAACAACAAAAGGAGACCTAAAGAAATGTTCCGGGTCATTCGAAATATGACCAGGGAGTGTAAACTGGCAATGAGGAATAGGCAGGGACCGAAAAGGTATTAGATACCGGTAAAATACCGGTATTTTACATACCTTTTTCAAATACCTATGTTCTTTTATACCGGTAAAATACCTCTATAGGACGTCTAGAACGGTATGGACGTCCATAAAGGTTATAAGTGTATTATACCTGTATTTTCAATGAAAAACAATAGCTTACCATCCATAAATGTCGACTAAATAAGTTATTTTAGTTAATAATATCTCACAAAATGTTTATTAAACTAATATACTTTTATAATTGTTATTTATTGTTTGAATTATTATCTTGTTCATATATAACACTCGGTTACTAATAATTAACGAAACGCGAATGATTCCACTAATTCTTGTATAGTAAATATAATCTCCACTTCGTCACTGCACAATGTTCTCGCCCACTGAAAACTGCTCACCGCCCTCTTCCTACGCTTGGGCATATCGAATTGCCCTAGTGTAGCACACAGCCCGCCGAAGAACGCGGCGAGATGTCTGCAGAGGTCAGAAAAGTCACGCTATCAGAACAGCAGTGTGCCAGAGGTGCGACCCTGCTTCCAGCTCAGAAGGGTGACTACACTTGAGCGCGTGCCCTGGCGGCGCTGGGCTTGGATAGAAAGGAGCGCGAAATGAGGAGCAAACATTCAAAACGTGACATGTCCACTTTACTCCTTTACGAGAAAACGCAAAAATGTTATGTCATCAAAATTATGCAGATGTTTTATTTATACTTAATTCTGAATTATGTAATAATGATAGCTAAATATATTATTAATATAAAATTTAAATATTCTATGAACTTACATTTAAAGAAAACAACATTTATGTCAACTGGTAAAAAAGGAAGCCTGAAGATCAACGGAGAAGTGATATACATGGCAGGCGAAGTTAAATACTTATGAATTACAATAACAAATTCTGGATACTGTACAGAAAAACTAAAGAGAGGAATAATTTTAGAAAAAGCAGTGGAAAGAAAATTACACAAATTCATAAAATATGCAGGCATATCAAGTGATTGATTTCTAAAATTTTAGGTCCCGGAACGCGCTCAAAATGATTTATTAATTTAATAGAAATAATTATATATTTATAATATAATGTAATAATTATCAGCGAGATACAGGAACGCCGTTCCGTCGTGTTCCGTCAGAAATCAAGCCTTGCGTAAGACCAAAATCCAAATAATCGAGAAAATGGTATTTCTAATCCTGTTGTGTGGGTGTAAAAGCTGAACATTGAGATAGGCCGAAAAAAGGAAGATGCTTTTGAAGTATGGACACGGAAGAAAATATTACGTACAATGGGAGGGCAAAAAGATAAATGCCGAAATTTTGAAAAGAAAACAGAACTTTCTCTAAAAGCCAAAGCCAAAAAATGGAAAATAAAATATTTTTGACGTACTATGAGTCGAACAAAATCTCTAGAAAAGGATATTATGCTTGGAATGATAGAATGAAGCGGAAGAAAAGGGTGTAAGTGGCACAATTGAATAACTAATACACAATATCACAAACAAAAGGAAAAAGGCAGTTCGAGTCCGAGTGAGCAATGAACAAATTGCTAGCATCCTATTGCTGTGTATATCCAGATAGGTCTAACAAGGGATGGCTTGCGATCTATGTTCTAGTACTATTTCTCTGCGCGTTCAGACCCGCGAAGAATTGGGACCTGCAGATGAAAGGAGAGATGCTCACAGCCGCTGCTTGACCGGGACTGGAGCCGACAAATAGACATCATCGCACTGAACAGTGTGTTTGATACCCGCAGTCTTTCATGCGTACATTCTGCCATTATTAGGGAAGAACTCGCTGAATTATCGGCGCGTCCCCTCCCAGTTTCGGATAGCAAGAAAAGCGAAGGAATGATGCTCAAGTAATACAAATGCAAATATCAAAACAAAACATCTTTAAAATTCAAACATCTTTAAAAAACCTGGTTTAGAAACATCGATCAAGTTCGTGCGGAAGATAATTTGTTTTGACAGTGGCCGTGATTGTTAATTTATAATTACGATTTAGACAAAACGGCAAAAGAAAGTTTTCAGGCTTAGTTTCGCTGTTATTCTTTTTACTATCGCCCAGGGTCATCTTATGGAGTCACAACTTCCTCAAATGGGTACAGGACGGTGGGCAAGAGACCTTACACCTAGAGTGCTTGCGTTGGCCGCCTCTCTGCGTACGGTAGGACATACGTAGGAAATGCCGGAAAAATGGGGTCATTTCTTGGGCTGAAGATAGTCTACTGGATGAGGATGTTACAATTACCGTTCGCTTTATTCGAACACATGTATTGACAGTGGTATAATGCAATATTATTTCATATTTTAACTTTTTTATAAAATTGTGATTATCGGTTCTTTTCATTCACAACAACTCATCAAGCACATCGATAATAAACATCAGGTTTCATAAATGTTTCATTTTTTTACGAAATATGTTCATGTGTCTATACAAAATCTATGTTTTGAAAATATCAACATCAATGTTGCATCCCTATTCTCGACACCTAGATGAGGATCGCCGATTTAATACGTTTGCATTCTGATTCCCTAATATGAGGTTTATCAGTGACTGGTATGCTACGTTTTACTAGTAGTATATAAATCTTATAAATTGAATTGCTACCCGATTAAATGTTACTGATAAGCGTGTACGATGTTTAGAAAAATGGTATCTTAATGTAGAAATGTAAAAGTTGCCGAACTGTATAACAAAACATAATTTATCCCCCTCATAGACGGATATTCCTCTTCTAGTGTGGTGTTCCTGTCTAAGGGTTTAAGTTGTATTGCTTTCATGACAATTTAATGCATTAAAAAATACATATATATGTCACAATACAATGATTTACACTACATCCTTTTACATTATCATTTACGTAGTTTGTATCAAAATGACGCGCCGGGAATTACTTTTTCCAATCTTCAAGTTTATACAAATATAACAGAATCATTTTATATCAATATAACTTACTAAGTAAGCTGGGGCATGTCACGATTCTTAATATTATATTTTAATGTTTGTTACAGTGTTGGATTCAGGATGCATCTCGCCTGCGCGCTATTTTACCACTTCTTCAATTTTGTCCGAAAGTACGAAAACAGTTTTAAAATTTTACTTGGGAAAACAGATTCATCAGGTGAAGTCTATCAAGGAGACAAACGCCGTTTTGAGATCAAAAATCGAGTCGCAGGATAAAAGAGCTCGTGCGTAATTTCGGCTCATTCTTTCTGGTAGTGGAATGATAACGGAAGATCTTAGAAGTAAAATGTATGTAAAATAAGATGTTAGGACATGGAATATTGGTGATATCTACACAATTAGTTCAATTTTCTTTTTGAAATCAGTTTCCAAATCGGAATTGATATTTTGAGTAGTGCCTCAAATAACTTTTTGATGGTATTCGAAGGAAGACGGAAATATGTGAACAAGATATATAGTTTTATACGACTATTACAGATGATATGAGACCGTTTGGTTGTGTTACAGCATCACTAGTTTGATAAGTGGAGAAAAATATATTGAGATTGAAAGGGACGAAAAAGGACGAACCGACTGCCCGGCTTGCCTGCCTGAGAGCACGGCCTCCTCCCGTGCCGCCCTCCTCTTGAGGCCGCCGGGTTTGGCCGTTCGGCCGCGTCGAGGGAGCCTCCAAAAGGGTCGGGTGACGCAAGCGTGAAGCGGGAAGGGGGGGGTCAGGTAGTTTTTCCGAAATTTCACTTTACGCCGCTCCTATTCATCCGATTTGCATGATTGATACGGCGTTGGATTCAGGAAGCACGTCGTCATCGCGCTATAAGCCCACATTTTTTAATTTCTTCCCGGAACTATGAGAAATCATTTTAATTTTTTTTTTGAAATATTTTTTGAAAAAACGGCATCGTAGCGTGAATTCTATTTTAAAAAGGAGTCCAATGCCGTTTACAGATCGAAATTCGGACAATTTGTTCAGACGTTATCGATCTAGTAAATTCCGTGTGATAGTGCTGTGATCTATTGATTTTTCCTATAAGTATTTTTCGGTGCATTTAGCCTTAATAGGACTATTGCACGAGTGAAATTATGTCAGAGTTCTAAAATGCGCCAAATTTTGAAAATAACTGAAAGCTACGTTAAAATGAGAGGTTATGTCATAGTACATACGCGGACATCGACATGGCGACCGCCTCCTAAGATAGGTGAGTCACAATTTATGACAGTAGGGAGAAGAGGTAAGAAAAATCGGATAGAAAATGCGATAAACTTTTTGACATACACCGCCCTGATTGGGGCATTTTGTTGTGTAGTTAAATTCTATTGGTTTTAATTTCACGAGTCGAATAGATTGATTTTTTTTTCTTTTTCCCAAGGGCTTTTATCCAGCCGTCAGCCGGTTGCCCTTTACGTCCCGAAGGGACGCATATTCGACCAATACACTAGACAAACACTCTAGCGGGCTCCTCTGATCTGGGGTCAGCAGAACGCGAGGCCCTCCGCGACAACACACACACAAAGTCAAGGGACAAACAGCCATGCCCAAAGCGGGACTCGAACCCGCGACCCTTCGGACCGAAGCGCTGAGTCGGTACTCGCTCTTAGCCATCTCGGCCATCCAGGTCAGCGTTTTTAAAGTTAACTATAGTTAATACAAATTATGTAATTATATTTATACTACTAATATGAAATCTGGAAATCCATCAGTAAAACAAAATCGATGTAAAACACGAAGCAAACTGCACAATAGGCGTGGCCTGAACTCAGTATCCATTAAATAAAAATAATACATCAATCCATCCCTCAGACATATCCATTTCCAGGTACAAAACTGCGTGTATCTCTTTGCAACTTACACCAATCTCGCCCATTTTTAGAAGACAGACCTTAATCCGGAGGTGAATGCTGCGAAATTTCAGCGCAAAAGAACTTTAAACACTGCTTTTACGATTGAAAATTGAAGATCATATTATTGAGGCGATTCCAATACTTTTCTTTCCCGTTCTATTATAGGAAGGAAAAGCAAAAAAGGTCACATAGATGTTGACAGAAACAATACTGAAACATCTTATCTAATTTAAATGAGTAGTATGTTAAATACTTTACTAATGACAATTGGACCAAATTCTAATTTTGAAATGCCAATTGGACCAAAGATTTTCCTTTGAAGGTCACTGGCTGCTATAAGTCTGGTCGATAACTCGTCTAAATTGAAAAGGTCGAGCAAATCTTGATGAGTGTGTGTCCAATAAAAGCTTTATTTAATAATTTGTGTATCATATTGTTTCTTAAGTAAGATTTGGTCTTTAAAGGGAGCATTCATATTTGTGGTGCATCATTTGGTGGCTAATGCCACACAGGTGCTCTAACAAACTGGGGGTTGTGTCTCCATCGAATGACGAAAATGTAATTTCCAAAATTCATAACACTAGTATGTAATTAAGGTAAACAATTCAGGAACAGTTAATAAAATCTTAGTTTAATAAAAGTCAATATTCAAACATTACTTATATAAGTTTATTGGTAGTGTTCATGTCTATACGTTCACCTCCCTTGCACATGGTTCTGGCTTTGATTTCTCGAGGGCACTTGAGTTTTTGTAATAGTTCTGCATTAAGACAATTGCCGGTAATGGAATTCAGACAAAACAAAAACGAACTACGTTTCGAGAATAAGATGACCGCACTCCAACATTTTGCAATAAGCACCATAGTTTGGACACGTTTTGCTCTAGTTCATTTCAAGATCTTAGATGTTATTCCTGCTACTTGTAGTAGTTAAACTGACGACAACTAAATGAAATTATTTTATTTCGAAAAATTTTCTTCCCTGGTATACAGAGTGTTTCAAAAATAGGGGGCATAATTTCAGATATGTGTTCCTCATATGTAGACAATCAAAATAGTTCATTACAACATGTGTCCGGAAATGCTTCATTTCCGAGTTATGGCCTTCACAACGCTGAAATTCACCGGAAGTTTTTCTTTCTTCAGGTCGTTGCCATTACAGAAGATGTTCAAAATCTCTACCTCCTGCTTGAATACAGACCTCACACCGATGTCTCATTGACCTACTATCACGATCCCTAACTCTGGGAGTGTTGCATATGTCCTCGCAAGATGTCACAATTCGATTCCGGAGGGATTCCAAATCAGGCACCGAAGAATTTCGAAAGGAAATATAGTTAAGGAAGGTAATAGTTTTAACGTAGAACTACACACGAAGAATAAATACATTTCTTTTACATTTTAAGAAGTTTTGTTCGCTGATTATGATATTCAGAAATTGCTATCTCACTTCGATGTATTTAAGGTAAGCTTGTGTGAAAAATTATTCTTTCTTTACTGTATAATGTGCTGCAAATATTGTAACAGTTACATTTATTCATGTTTGTTTCATTTGTAAAAGTTAGAAATGACCACTGTTCTTAGCTATCTAAATAAACGCAGATATGCATCACAGGCGCTTCGTTTGAAAAGGACTTTTTCACATTGTAGCTGAGTTGCTACTAGGGCAATATTTGCAATATTGCAGAATTCCAATATTACATAATAACTATTTCCAACAATACGAGAAACATTCTGTGTAGCACCTCTAGTTAATTGAGAAGGAACATGCCAGTGTCGGACACGAATTATAAAACACAGGTACCTAATTCAAAATTAAATTTATCAAAATTTTCCTAAACAAATTTTAAAAATAATACAAACGTTTTAAAAATCATTTGAAGAGCACAAGTTGATGCACATTTTTCACCATACACTTTCCCGTCAGTAATAATAGCTTCACCAGACTAGACGAAATAGAAGCCCTCGGAGGATATATACCACCAGCAAACAATCACTGCAGCGTACAGCATTCTCATTGAAGTGTTACACGTCGGCGATAGCCAAATTTTCTCGAAAATTACGATTAAAGATCACCAATTCCGGCGTCAGTCGCATTTCACACCTAAAGGTGAAAATGGTCACAGTCGCACTACCCGTCTCTGAGATAACTGAAGCTGGCGCGCCGGAGTGTAAGAACATTCGACCGCGTTTTAACGAAGCGGTTAATTCGACAGCACTCAGTAATAATGTGGAAAAATTTCTGATTTTTTGGAATACTACTTTTCATAAAAAAAATTATAACGTACAAGAACATTGATAAAATATTTTTTTGTAAAAATAGCAAAATATGTAAAATATGTAATATGGTACTAAATATGTAAAAATGTAATGAAAAAATTGGATATTGTGTTAGTATCGTAACGATTCGCCAAGATTGCAGTTTTGAGAACGTTCAGTAGAAAGACAAAAAATATGTAATTACATAAAAATCCGGTCTCTACTGTTCGCTGGTTGTTAAACACATCAAGAAAACGTATCCTCATTCCCAACAATTTTTTGACGGAATGTCTTCTGCTACGCAATCTGCAATGCATTGAGGTATGACCGATTGCGGCCCAGCTGTGCCGTTGGGGCGGACGATGAACGGAATTGGGTGCGGGGGGGGCAAAGAGGTGGAACAGGTAGAGCGGGGGGAGCAAGGTGGGGAGAGCGTAGCGGAGAAGAGCAGACGGAACCTGAAAGGAAGGAGCAAAGCGATTCATGGATTATTACTACCATTTTCACAATAGACAGATTTAATTCCTTTTCCTATCAATAGGTGATTGTGATAAATAAATACATAGATAATTCCAGGCTATTTCAGCTATTTTTTAATTGTTGCATGTTTTTCCTTTCATTTCCTCACAAAATGTACACAAGCTTTTTTAACCTTGCTGAAATAAATTTGAAGATTGTGAAATTTTTTGAGTGTAAGTTAAAACCTGGCCATGTAAGTTTTGATTTCATTTCCTTTTGCAATTTAACATGAAAGTGTTTGTTTATCAGGTACTGGTGAAAAATAGTGTCATTTATTGGAGACGCTTTGGTCAATCATTGGTTCCATTTTTCCTTAAATCTTTTAAGTGTTTCCTTTCTTATTTACAAAAACTGGAAAATTACAAGATTTTGATCAATACCAATAAGACACACCAACCACTAATGTAACACACATTGTCAATTCCATATTTTTATGAATTATTTGAATTCACAACTAAATGAATTGTATGAAACTACGCTCTCTGAAATTTTTAAATTTATTAGACAAATGGAGAAAAATAATTCTCAGCTGGTCTGAACAACATTCCAGATTTTCTTATTAAACCAAGTTCTTCAAAAATAGTGCTACCATTCTCTCATATTTGCACAGTAATCCCTAAAATGAGGCCATTTCTAGATGTATTCAAGATGGCAAAAATTTAACCATCATTTTAAAAGGACAATAGTTGTGATTCGATGAACTGCCAAAGGAATCTCATGAACATCAAGCACTAGGAGAGTAACCAACCAGTGATGTTGCTACGACTGTACTACAAAGTGTTACCCCTATTTTATTATCACTTCTCTTTTCTCTAAAGTCTGTTAAATAATTACAATTTTTTACTGATTATTTTAATTTTTTATTAAAATATTTTAAATTTGAAATATCATAAATTCAGCAAGTATTTGATTTTTTGAGAATATTATTCCTAATAAAAAGTAGCAAACTTACAGTACCAGTCAGATGTTAAGATTCATACAAGAATTTTTGAGAAAGTAATACATAATATGAGTTTATGTTAAAAGTTACCGCCAAGTGTATTAATCTCGAAATGAATATTGTAAGGAAGAAATGGCAAACAGTTTTAAGTTGAAGTAAAAATTGAAATTTGCTTTTGTTGTAGTTATTAGAAGCGTGTCTGGAAACTCTATTTGTTTGTTTTGTCAATTGAATATCTTGAAGTCAGACATTCTTCTTAACCTCCTTTTCTCAGAGATTTTATTGAGAAGTTGCATAGGAAATTGTTGGATACAGTTTTTAATGAAGTTTTCTTGTGGCGTGGAATACCATGCAGCATTCTGAATGCTTAACAAGAAATATTAAATTGCTTTGTCAGTGTCATCTGTAGATTTTAAAGGTAGGCAAATTGTAGAGTTGAGGGATATCCATCACTAGCTCTCACCTCTGTTAGTTCTTCTGTTTGTAAGAATAATGTGAGCAGAGCGTAAAAGTAATACATTACTGACAGTGACTACAACAGCTGTATAATCAGATGACAGTTCATATGATGCTTCTACATTGTAGTAAAAATATGAAACATCTTTTACAACAAAAGGGTCAAGTAAATCGAGTATTTTATTTGGATTCATTGGCCAGTAGGTTGGTTCTTTTGTGGAGATGGATCAAGAGTTGCCAATGTATGGATGAACATAGAATAAAAATAGTAAAAGTAGATAAACACAGTGCTTGATTTATGAAATTTTAGAATTCAGAACACACCCCAAATTAATGATTAATTTAAAAGAAATAGTGGAATATTTATTTTATAATTTAATATTTATTCCCGAGGTACCAGAACACCCTTCTGCTGGAAATCAAGCCTCAATAAGTGTATAGAGATTAAGAAAATGAAAGACATGCTTTGTCACACTTGAAAATAGGGGTAAGTGAAACAAAGTAAAATTGAAGTTAAAACTTAGGGAATATCATGACTTCATTTGTGAAAAGATCAAGTAGTGCAAGTAATATTAGAGAATAAGGAAAACGGAAGGAAAGTGAGCTAATTACATAGAAAGGAAGCGGTAAAAAGAAGTCATGTTGAAGGAAAAGTAAAGCACTGGTAAGATGGGTGTACGGATGGGACGTGTCAAAAATGGAACTGAAAAGTTATTTGGAAAACTGGGAGAAATGAATGGAAGATTTGAAAGTAGAGTGAGAAAGAAAGAGGAAAGATAAGAAATATTAAGGTAAAATTTGAACAAGTTTTTTAAACCAAATTAAAGTCATAAGCAGGGAACAAAATTAAGTTATTTGTAGAATACATTTTATTAATTGTTTTAACATTCTAAGACTGTTCCCCTGGTAATAAGAAATTATTATGTCACTACATCAATAATCTAATTAACATTCCAATGAGATGTATTATGAGATAATTATTATTATGAGATCTTAATTTATTCATAATGAATGAAAGGGATTTGACATAAGAATGTAGGCCTATAGAGTGACAACAAACATCATAAAATTTATTTGGCATTACCTATTCTATCTACTATTTTGATTATTGATTTTCGTTAGTTTTGGTTAAAATTCAACAGTAAATGGTACTCAAAATAAATTTTAGAAGATCAATGGGATGAACCCATTCACTTTTTTAAAAAAAACAAAAAAAAACATTGTTATTGGTTTTTATCAAGATTATTATTCTTTATTTTTAATATTCAATTCTAAAATATTCTGACACCATTTAAAAAATGTATATGAATAAAAGTTATAAATAAACCTTGTTTACATTTCAAACAATTGAGAAATCTTGGATGTGCTATATACAGTATAAGTGTTTTTATTTAAAACATTAAATTAATTCACATAATTTTTAAAAAGACGCATTTCTTTTTCCATTTTTTAGGTTATTATTCGTGTTTACAATCAAATATGAGAAAATACCACCAAACTGTATCCATAAACCATTCACAGTTTTGTTAAAAACGGACTAATAAAGAAACATCAAGTGACACACGATTACAGTGAATGTCAATGTAAAATTTAAGAACAATGTGTCCTTCGCTGTCAGTGTCTACCACTGACAACTATTGTTGCAAACGCGTTGGTATACGTGCTTTTATTGGTTGGTATACGTGTAGGTAAACGACGTGCATGAATGATAGAAGCAGCACACTTGATGCTGACGTCATGTAGTTACTCACTCATGCTTACAGATAGCACCACACGAATCATACGCTAGCGCACAGCGGCGGGTAATGATACTATTTCGCGTGCGCGGAGGCGGATTGCACGGCAAGACATATTCTGTGGGTCTTGCCTGAGAAACCGCAGGATATGGGATAGCTCGCAGAAAGGTAGGACTTTTTCCATAATTTACCTTAATATTTAGCATGAAAACGTGTTATTTACTTTTGGTTATTGTTTTTCTCTTGCCTAGTGTAAAATTTGTGTGCATATCTAAATAGAACAAATGTTCGCAGAAAGTAGAACGCAAGGTTCTACTTTATCATTGTTTTGACGTCATGCGGTGTGGTGGGGATCATCGTAAATTTGAGTCATCTAGCGGGAGACGTGTTTGGTATTGTTGAGTCTCGCTCTTTTGCAACGATCGCGCTGACCTCACTGCCTTTCCACCGTGTTTGACGTTTCGTAAGTTGAGTGCGTAGGATGCCCTCGTGTTCATTTCACCCCACTGACCTTCTCTCCCCTTTTAAACGAAATGCCTTATCCATCCTCTCTACGCATTCATCGTTACCCTTCCCATACTACGTGAAGGGGGGAAGTATTTGATTTGACCTTCGTGCAGGTATTTAATTCATTTTTTTCTCGCATGCGCTCACTGTTTTGTTAATACGCAATTTATATACAGTACCGACATCGACAATGCCCAGTCGCAGCCGAATCAATGCGCCGTCGCCGTGGCAACCGTTGCCATGGAGACAAACAAGGTTCCACCCCCGTCTCGCCGCTCGACGGGGTCGCCCGCGCGCCAGTCGCCGCCGCCGCCCCCGCGTCGCACCGCACCGCACCGCGCAGCCCGCCGCCCGCCGCCCGCACCCGTGACCCGCGCCGTCGCCCGCGCCGCGCCTCGCCTCGCCTCGCCTCGCCGCTCCGCGCCACACCACACCACACCGCGCCGCGCTGCCCCTCCCCCTACCCGTCCGTCGGCCCGTCCGCTCGTCCGTCCTGGCTCCTTGTCCTCCTACGGTCCTCTTCCTCCCGTTCGTCCGCTGCGGCGCGGCGGCGACGGCGACGCGTCGCCGCCGTTAATTCTCGGCGCCTTCGCCTTCCCACGTTCCTTCCGAAATCTCACTTTCAAAAAAACTGGATAATATGAGGGGATCAATATGGAGTGCGAGGCGCCGCGGTTCTGCCCGAGCCCCACCGAACGAAAGCATCAATAGCTACAAGGAATTTCGCTCCTCCGATCCCCCCGTGCGATGCGGCGTGCGACGCGGATCGCCACGCGCCGCGTCTTCGCGACGCGCGGAGAGCTCTTTTTCCGCGGCGATTCGTCACCTTCGCGGAGGCGGCGGCGGCGGCGAGGTTGCCCGCGCGCCGCGGAGGCGGAGGCGGGCGGTCTCGCCCCCATGCGCGCGCCGCCGCGGAGAGATCACCTACCCGTCATCCGCTATATCGACTGATCGAGCGCGGGATTGATTGGGTCTCCCACTCCGCTCCCCGACGCGCTGCCCTGCCCTGCCCTGCTCTGCCCAGCCCCGCCGCTCCCAGTCGATGCTGCCCGGACCCCGGGGAGGCTGCTCCCCGTCGCGATTCGCACGCCCCGGCCAGCCCGCTCCCTGGCAGCCTCTGCCCCGCCCGCCCCCGCCACTCCCGCTGCCGTTCCGCGCCGCGCCGCGCCGCTCCGCGCCTCGCCTCGCCGCACCGCCGTGCGTCACACCCTCGAAATGCACCCGACATAAATGGCCGGGACGTCGTGGCATTGGCTGACGTCTCGGTGACGTCACGGGAAGCGCCGTTCCGTTCCGTCCCGTCCCGACCCGACCCGACCGCCTCTCCGTACGGTGTACGCTCGGGCGGACGGGAGCGTGGCGGCGACAAGCGGCGGCGGCGGCGCACAGGCCGCTGGGTGACGCGTTAGCCCCGCGGTTACCTCAGTCGTTTATTTCAGGCGTTTCGGAAACTGTCGCGACGCGGCGCGGCGGGCGCGGCGCGGGCGCGCGGGCGGCGGCGGAAACGGCCGTGCGGGCGGAGCGCTGGGCCACGCGTGTCACGTGTGCTACGCATTGCTGCTCCTCCCACCCCCTCCCCCACGCTCCCACCCGCGCCCCCGCCCGTCCGCACGTCCGCCCGCCTGAGTTTGTTCGCCGCGACCCCGTACGCACGCCTGCGGCCTCGTCCACCACGTGCCCAATCTGCATTACAATGGGTCATTAAAGCTTTACTGTCTACTGGGCGCGCGGTGTTTAATCGGTTTTTCCGAAGGGCGGCGTCGGGGTAAAAAGAGGGTCAGTTTGCCCCGTTGCCGAGAGGTTTGCGGGCGTTAATCGGGCGATTAGGGGTGTTCAGGGGCGTCCCCGGGCGGTCGGGGACGGCGTGGGAACGGGCGGTGCGGTGGCGCGACAGAAGGGCCGTGGCATGCGGAAGTGGCGGGCGCGAGTGCATGCGTGATCACAGGCTCGGGGGAGGGGCTGACAGTCCGCCTGTGAAGCCTTTGCGTTTCCCGCATAAAGGGTGACAGCGGGAATCACGAACGAATGTTTGCGACATGCACTGTACGGTTGAGGTCTGACGGGTCCAGTGTTCAAAGGCACTGAAGCAATGTCTTATATAGCGAATTACTCGCTTCTGTGGTTTTTATAGTTTTTTAATGGTGGTAATGTTTTTTGAGTCAAGTTGCCTGGCAACGGCATTTAAGAAGCAGTGTCTTCGTATTAACGGTACTTCCCTCTCCCTCCAGTGTGCTGCTCGTCCCGACTAATGGTTTTGGCTTCGCAAAGGAATAGTCTAATCTCATCTTGAGAATGTTAAATTGCAAGTTTTTCTACAGAATTTCGCCGGATATTAGTTTCATTGACTGAAAAAACGTGACTGAATATCCCGATGTTGTGTTTAACAGCTTCTGAATTTATTGTTTTCCTGTTTTATGAAGCAAACTTTTTTATGCTACTTTAAGTCTGACAAAAAAAAGGCAACAAAAAACCGTTAACAAACCGTTAAAACCGTTTCAATAGTGAAACCAAAACCAAAAATGGTTTTTTCATCATAATGATGGAACCGGAACAGAGTTACACAATTTCGATCTCGTTTTTTTTCAAAATGTGCCTTACTTGTTATTTTGGGTTCAGATTTCGATAAGTGACTTTCGGTGTTTTGTCGAAATTCTATGGTATTAACATTAATTTCGAAAATGTTTAATAAAAATAACGAAAACTGTTCAAAAGAGAAAAAATCGTTTAGAATCGAAACCGCAACTTTTGGCTACCACGAAATGAAACCTAAACAAATATTTTATTAACCGACTCTGAAACCGGAAAGTTATTTCAAACAATTTGATGCGTTGCAAACAACCTCATATAATATTTGAAATTAGTTAATTGTAATGTTTTCCTGGCCTTAATAAAACACTAAAATACTTTTTTATTATTATTTTAATATTTTAGTGTATGTTTTCATTAAGGTCAGGACAATTAAATAAACAACAATCCAGACGTTAATTTTTTCCTGTAATTTGAAATTAGTAAAACTGACAGTGGAGAAAAAATGAGAGAACATTGTGAGAAAAATTCCAGTTTCTCTACGAGTCTCCAAATTGCGCAGCAAAGAGATCCGTTAGCTTGTTAGAGAAATACCGTCGATCATTTCGCAACATTAACTGTTTGTAGTTGCAGTGTGTTCATTAGTTGTTAGAATAGAGTTCCCTATTATTTCTTCTCGCAGGGGCGGTTCTGTTTCTATTGAACTTTTTGAAGACTCTTGAATTCTTTTTAGAAAGAACAAATTCATTGACAAAGGAACATTATTGATTGAAGGAAAATTATTAGCGTTTTCTTATTGAGCAATGTAGTTTAGGGCTACTTTTTCCCCTCAAAGCAATTTTTGGGTGATCTCTAATTCTAGTTGACTAACTTGACCGCTTGCTTCCCGTATTACCGTAAGGTTGCCAAGGACTACATACACTAAAATCAGTTTAGCTTTTAAGTGTTGTAAATACAGAACAGTTTTGTGCTTTTGAATTTTACTATTAAAACACAAAGACACTCTCAGTTTCCAAAATATTAAAGCTTGAAGATCTATTAAGTCCGCTTATGCAGCCATTTTCGTGACATTTATTTCGTACTAAGAGAGATATGAAGAAATTCGCGAAAGTAAATGCTTACGCGCACAAGAGCCTGTACACTGGCTTTATGAGAATTTATGGATTACATGAACATGACATCAACAAACCGGCACGAAATACATGAAATCATTCGTGAGAGGAAAACGTACGTTCTTGTCATGCTTCACTTGTAACTTTGTATTCACCTAGTAGAGTTTTGCGCAATGCATTACGTCACTCTCCTGAGATGATCAAACTCAAGCTTCGCCATTCTAAATCTCTTATTTCAAGCAGGCCCTCTTTAATACTCTACAGACTGTAATAGCGTTCACGAAACACATTGTTTCCTTTGTTCAAAAGGATTATTAAAAATGAGATTTAAGAGAAAAATGTCATATAAAATATTCAAGAAATTTGAAATAATATTACGAAATTTTGATAATGTTGTTAGTCTTGTTGGAACGTTATAATGTAATGGATTCAAATCCAAATTGTACTTCATAATGCAACGAATTTAAAAATGGAAAACGTAAAGTCAAATGTTCGAAAAGTGGTTTTATTTATTTACTTGTAGGTAAATTAATTTCTTCGGTATCGTCTAGAAAATTGCGGACATGTAGCGCCACGCTCCAATTGACTGTAGCAACTCGTAATCAGCTCTGTGAAATAGCCTTCCTGATTTCAGGTCGACCAACGAAGTGCTTTTTGTGATAGGTAGGACACCGACAAAATGATTTCCACGTGCCTACTTATCCACATGCTCTGAAGGTGACTTTGGCCTGTGGCTCACCTTCTTCAACACAAAATCCTCACCAAACATTTTTCTAGCTGTTACAAGCTATATAGAGTTAATTAATTAAAATGACTAATGCCCCTTCTCTCCCATTTACTCTCTCCTTTAAATTAACATTTTAAATGGTAGATTCAGGTATATTCGTAAAGACTCCTTTGTGAATATTGTCATTGTTAAATAATGTCATTAACATGTAACTTATGTCTCCAACTAAACCACGGAATTTCAAAAATGAAACAGCATATTTTTTTAGTGTTTCGTATATAGCGTCTATGAATCTCAATGCGTAACAACGGCCAACAGTAGTTTTGTTTTCAATGTAAGTTTGTTTGTCATTGTTTTTTTTCAGTGTGATGTCTGAATGTGTACTTTCTTCTTTTTTGTTTCGTATCATTATCCGTAACATTGTGCTACTTGTGATCCTTTCCCTTTGACATCGTCCACTCATGCACTCTTCTTTGTTTCCTTTTAGTACGGCGAATTTCGAGCGCGATGTCCGAAGCGGTGTCCGTCCGTATTCGCGCAGTCGGGAGGCGGTGGGATCGGAACAGGACGACGACTTTCGCGACCGTGGGTTTTCGTGGTTATCCCGGCTGTTTTAGGAAAATGCCGGAGTAGATCATGAAAACGGACCATGGCTTGCCAAGGTTTATCCTTTCCATCTCTTTCCTCGTGTTTGGAACTAGGATTTTGCCGTTCGCCCGGACACAGTCGATGTGTCGGTCCGGCGCTTTGTTGGAGAAGCGATTTAGTAGCTGGTTGAGTATTGGCAGATGACTAAAACATTGCATGATAAGAAAAAAAACAGAAGAATGAGGAGAAACAAAATATAGAAGCGTCGGCGAGAATGGTTGTCAAAGAAAAGAAATAAGAGGAAAAGAAGGGACAAGATGTAGAAAATATTTCATAATGAAGCGAACTCGCTAACATCTCTTCGTTATGACCGTTCCAAGGAAAGGAGACCTTGTGGATCGAAGAAAGTTGCTCAGAAGCCGAGGTCAGGTCCCAATCTAGGCTTCGGTCAGGGACACGTTAGAAGTACGTGTTGTCCCACTGCGGGTCAGCAGTTGCTGGGACAACAGCTGTTGCAGACGGTCTCTTCGCGTATCACTCACGTGTCTGAACCACAACCAGATGTCCACGAGTGAAGAACTTAACAGGTTAACATTATATAATATAGTTTATTTTTTTATTTTTGTAAATTGTATGGATTTTTTATTAGGAAGTTATTTTTTATGCAATACAATAGACCGTGTACATATTTATTATTTTTTGTATTTCATTAATAATGCACTTTCTTTAGAAAGTTTGTATATGTTGAAATGTATTATTCGTAATGTCCGTTTTTGAAGTTATATTATAAACTAGAGGACTGTTATTTTACATTAGGTTTTAGCGTGTGCATGGATTTTAGCATAATAGTTATTAAAGAAACAAGTTTGATATGGCAATTATAATGAAACCAATTCAGCTTTTGCTTCACGAGGCAGTAGCCCTCTCCCTAAATTCTTAGCTAAAAACTTGTGTATTATGAATCCATAAGAACACGCGTTTCATTATGAAGCTCATAACACCTGAATGAGTGCGCTATTCAGCTGTTAGCACATCGCCGTTGGTGAAATAATAATGCTTATTTCTTCATCACAATTGCCATTGTCATCGTTGTATGCATATATGTAGACGTGTATACGAGTGTGAAAATAAGTGTGTGTGTGTGTGTGTGTGTGTGTGTGTGTGTGTAAGTGCTTTTGTGAATGTGTGAAAATGTGCGTACGATTATGGTTGCGTTTACATGATGATGATGGTGGGGGTTGGTACAAGCAGTCAGAGAAGCAAAACGTTGTTTATGTACGTCTGTGAACGCATACTGACCATTTGGAAAGAGCAAAATTTTATGTGAGTTTATCGATTGTTTGATCCGATGTAATCGTTCGATAATTTTTGAGATATAATTATACATTTTGAACTTTTGTGAATAATTTAGCTTTAGCGATACGTTGAAAAAAGAATTATTTTGAGTCAAGATTAATGAAAATGTTTATGATCAATTTGCGATCATGATTTCGCCATGTTTTAATGAAAATTCCATGCTATTCAAAAGTTTGCAAATTTGTCCTAAAATAATCGCATTACATCATTTAATAATATTACATATGTATTTTTATTATAAATATTGTTCAAATATAGTTTGCCGAGAATGTCACAAGATGTTAAAATTGGAATTATGCGATTAAAAAGAACCAGATGAAATTTGATATATTTGTTTTTAAATACAAAAGTCGTGGAATGCGGTTATACAAATTGTGTAAACATGTCGTTTTATCTTATATTTTATTGGTGAAAAATATTGGTGAATCAACATTTAATGAACTGAATTTGGGGCAAGTATTGCATGAAGTGTGGAAGCATGTAAATAAAAACCTTACAATATTAATATGCTCATAGTTTTATGTTTATTGAAACATATATTGCAATACGTTACGAATGATATTAAATCAATAATTTAAAAACTTTCAATATTTATATTAATGGAAATATAGTTGTAACCTTGGGCCTATAATTATTTTACGTTCTACGCGATAAGAATAAAATTTTCGTAGTTAGAATGACTGCTATGAGAAGAAAAATACATGTAGAGAACAGAAATGAATATTTCCCCCAGAGACTTCAGGTTGAACAGTTTGTTGGTTTATTTTAGCAACTCTCCGTAATTGTTATGTTTTGTGTGAAGATTGATCTAAGAAAATAACACTCTCACGCCTCTCAATATCGTGGAAGACCTCCAGAGAACTGATAAGTATGAATGACTCCATGTGCGCGAGAGCCCGAGTTCATTTGTAAAAGATAGAATGGAAGGAAGATGAGACACAGGGACAACATTTATTGGAGTGGAAAAAAGATAAGTAAGGTGAAAAGGAAAGGAGACGGAGAATTGTGGGATTGAAAAACAAAGAATTGGCCTTAAAATTGAAAGTAAATGGGAAGAGTGAATTAACGCAATGAAATTGTGACATGAAAGAAGATAGGCTAGAAAGAAGGAAAGAAGAGAATGAGGAAGAAAATGCAAGTAGTAAATTCATGAAACGTTTAATCTAAGACGTTTTGTGAACATGTATTTGGATGTGAAAGAAAAAAATAGGGAAAATTCTGTAATAAAATAAAAGCAAATTATAAAAGTACAACTTCTGTTCGTCTGTGTGTTCGATATTTAGACTTGTTAATTTGAAAGTATTGTTTTGCACGATGATTTAATTTTGTAGTTCTATTCTGATGTTTTACGAGGAAGTTTTTCTTGCCTGTTATGTATTTTCTGAAATACTTTATCTTGTTTGTTTGTATTACTTTCAATGTGGCACATTTCCATGTGGTTCTTAATATGTGCTTAATTGTAGATAGCGATGATTGTTTTCACAATACATTAATATACTCTTGTCTTTACATTGCATTCTCGGTAAATATGGGGTGTATACTTAGCATACTCGGACTAAGGAACTTGGAGCATTTGTATCATTTTGTATCTTAAAAATACTCTGCAAGGGAATGAATGGACGTTCATAAAATTGGTATCTAAGAATTTAAAATCAATTGAAAATGAGTGAATGATCTCAGAAAATAACAATGGATGGAATTTTATATTTTAAAAAATTCCTCATTGAAACAATACTATCTGATTATCTTCTAAGACTTTAAACAGTTATTTTCTGTTTTAAAAAAAGAGAATTAGTGCAGTAATATTTAGTTGTGTACTACACTGTATTTTGAACTTCCACGCATTAGATAAAAGATTTTTTTAGGAAGGTTTCCGACGGTAAGAATTTCGTTAGTTTAAAAACATTTCATTATTGAAATCATGAATAAAAATATGTATGTTTTATTCAGTCTATATCATATATCTCAGAGGTTATAAACTTGTGTACAGGTATTCTATTTGCAGGTCATGAAAAGGATAGATTCGGAAAATGTCATCACAACGCAAAATTACAAGATTTAGGTGGAATCAAATTTTATGTTAGAAAAGTGATAATAAACGTATTTGTTACATTCGCTAAGAGAACAATGATGAAGGTAAGAAGAAAAGCGAAGCAATGTGCAAGTATGCGGAGAATATTATTTTTCCAGAGCGAAACATAGAGGAGAGGTTTAAATGCCCCAACACTTCTAATTTTCACACTTATTTTGAAGGCGAGCTCTGCTGTAATGAAACAGGATGTTCTGATTACACACTGAGAAGTACAAAGCACCGTTAGTAGACTGTTTAATTACTTAATTAAAAACGCAATGTTCTATTGAAAGGTTTGTAACGAAGTTTGAGTTCAAAATAGATTTGTTTCGCGATATTTGAACCACGATATTTTCTTCTCTGTAAATTCAAATAAATATTGTTTCAAGTTCACGTCTGCGTAACAAATTACACTTTATTTTGTATTACCGACCCAAACATTTGGCAGACATCACATAGGACAAAAAAATGCGATATTGGTAATTATTTTATGTATAAAATCTCATACTTATGTACGGTTTGTGATATTATCGTTTCGACTGATGCTTGGTGTCTTCATTATTTTTTGAAACGAAATCGTTTCTAAATTTGCCGTATCATGTCATCAAAGAAATGCATGTCCAAACGAGAGGTCAGAAGTCAATATCATTGAAACAATAAATCAGTATACATGACTTTCAACACTAAGTACACACCTCTGTACTTATTGTACTATGTAAATATTGTAATTTTTTTTCTTTTATTGAATGTTTGCCAAACTTGCGATCGTTAATAAAAAATGTGTAAAACAGTCAAATTTAATGTGAAATAGTGTTTTTCTACAACTGCATAAAAAAGACAACTTCTTTGCATCGCTAGCGGTACGCGAACTTCGTCATTTTTTAATCGCCATTAAAAAAAGATCGTTGCCAAGACAATTATTTTGTTACCGTGAAAATCACCTCGACCTACGGTCTCGGCAAAAAATCTCAATCTCGACCATGAAAAAAACGGAAACTTCACACACTTAATATGAAAATAACTATTTTAGCATTAAACCACTTTTCTTGTGTCAGCAAATTGTCTCCTATTTTGTTTCAGTAATATACATACCCTTTGCGGCTCTCACACGCAACTATTCTTTATAAATGAGATCTCTAAAGACAGGGAATTTCACGGAGGCCTGACGAATTGCACTTTGACTTTAAAAATATTAAGGATTTCTTTAAAAAATGCGTCTAAATATTCATGAAAAATGCAACCAAATTCAACACTCGGCAGCATTATTTTTTTAAATATATATTGTTAAGTAACACCTGAACAAAATGTTCTAGAGCCCTAAAAACTACAATCTTGAGGACGACGGCCTCAAAGAAACGTTCCTCACACTTAATACACAGGACACTTCTTGACAGTCTATTACATTTTTGATGGCCCGGCGCTTCACGATATCACCCCACCTGCTCAGAATCGTGCACAATCTGCAACTGAATGTAAAATTAAATTAATTACTTGATATTCTAAGCGATTGAATTACACGGGTGTACTTCTCTGCTCGATAATAGAGTTAAAGAAGAAATGTTTTTATTGACAAGGGTGTACTGTATTGTTATCAATTACGGGGATACATATAGAGCAAGTGACGGAGGATAAAGAGGTCTTGAAGAACACGATATATTACTGGCTTAATATGGAAATGGAAAAATAGGTAACATGGGTGGGTACATGGAAGAGCTCTCGCACGGGTACGCTAGTATAAATTAAATTAACATTGATAGGTAGACTCCGGAAGTTTGGCAAATGCCTTTTTATAATTGTTTCGATTTTTTACTTTTAACAATAAGGATCACTTAATGTACTACTGAAGTTGTTTTAGTCGATTTTCATTTTGCCTTTTTTCGCCTATTTTAGCTTCTGATGCCTATTTTTGGCATTTTGCCTTTTTTTTATACCTTTTCCTTCCTTATTTGTGACCTTTTCTGCCTTTTTTGGTATTTTTTTTTCCTTTTCCCCCCTCCTGACCCCAATCTTTATCAAGTTGGAAACTTAGGTACCTGCTATCCTGGACAATGTGAAGGCACGGTCGGGTATTGTCTTTCTGGGGACGCGGAGGCTCCAGTGCCAGATTGTGTTAAAATTCTATAAGGGAAAGGAAGATAATACCTTTGAAGATTTTTGATATTTTCATTGATCCTTATGGACTTGTTCGCTCACGAGAAATCTCATTCCATGTTGTGAATGGCGTGGGATCGCAGAATAGAGAATACATCCCAGAATTGTGAATACAGAGCTGTCTGTACATGATTATAGTTCCTTCCTAGTTCCTTCTAGTTCTCTCTTCTCTTCTGGTGATTACACCAGTGCGAAGAACAAATCTACAATTCCATTTTCAGTGCTACCATTTCAATATTCAAGAGGAAATTCACAATAATATATCGTAGTGACTAGGCCGCGAGTAAAATAAATTCGTTGTCGTCAACCGGATTGTCAAGTGCGATCAAGATTACAAAGAAAAGGTTGTTTCCTTCCACGTGAGTGCTAATGTAAATTTTAAAAGTTAAAATAAAAATGTGAATCATTTAATTATTAATTTTTTACACTAATTACTTTTAAACGCTAATTTTCTTAATGTGTCTGCCTTCTACTTTAGTCAGAATAAATTTATGTTTTGCATGCCTATTTTAGGCATGGCTTTTGCCTGCCTATTTTAGGTAAAATAAATGCCTGAACTTCCGGGCTCTATTGATAGGTAATGGAATTAACAGTTACTATTAAAGTGTGGGTATTTTCTTTCTTAATCTGCATAACCTCACAGCTACGCCTCCTTTTTTAGACGTGTCTCTCCACGATCGTTGCGTTTCCGCGTCGCTCCTTCCTTCCTTCCCCTGCTTCCGTTCCGCCGCAGCTTCCTGCTTCTCACGCGTTTCACTTGTCGCGCGGGTGGCCTACCTGACGGCGCCTTTCCGCACCAGCCACGTCGCGCCGCCGAGACAATCTTCGTAATTTTTACTTTTCTTGATGACTACTAGGGAGCGGATTTTAATGAAATGTTATTTTTTCTTATCCCTTTAGAACAATTCCTTTTCGTGTAGACCTTAATTTTATGTAATGTCAAGGAAATGACCCATTTTTACTTTCTCGTATACGTACATATATACGGAATAATATACATAGTATAGAGAAAATTATGTAATGCTGCGCGAAAAAACGGCGGATTTTCGGGGAAAAAATTCTTTTCCGGGCTCTGGTGGCAAAAAAAGTGCATAATACCAGTTGCTAAATTAAGAGAAAAAAGTCTTCTAACACGTGGTGTAGCAAGAATCCCTGTTTTGTGGGTTCTTGATGACGAGAAACCAATTGGAAGCAAAACGTCCGTCCGTCCGTCTGTGAACACTACTAGCGCCTAAACCACAAGTACGATCTTTTCCAAATAGAAAAATCCTGTGTCGACCTGGCTCTAGTTGAAGTTTTGAAATTTTGAAAAACATTCTTTAAAATTTGGGGGAAACAATTCTTAAACATTTTTTACATGATGTCCCCCGGACATTTTCAAAATTTTCTCAAAAACGGCTCACTATTTTTTCTTTAAATTTCTTGTAAGATAAGAGCAAAATATACTTATAAAGGTGGCATAGGTCAGAAATTTACGGTTAACTCTGAATTTTCGAAATTTCAAATATCGCAAAAATTTGAATTTTTCGGCGTCTTCCTACAACTACAAAATGGAAGACATAAAATTTTTCTTCAAATGAAATTTGTTGTGCATAAATAGTTCTTTCAATAAGGTCATGTAGATTTTTGTTGGAAATTTTAGTAGATTTCAGGCAATAGTGCGTGCAATATTTGCAATTTTAAAAAATTACAAAAACAATATATTTTCAAAAACGGCTCCAATTTTTTTCTTTAAATCTTTGGTAAGGTTAGTGCCAAACGAACTCCAGGCCGTGACATAAACGCCATATTGCTTTATTCTTTTGTTTTTTCAAAAATAAAATTTTTTGACTTGTCTCTAACGTTTGTAATATTTACATTAAAGGCGATTTCTTTACATTATTATATTTATCAGCCCATGTGCTTTAAATAATGTCAAATAAAGTTTCTCGAAAACTCAACAGTTTTCTGTAAACATTAATCCAAAATTTCGCATTTTCAGAAACGTTCAAACGCCTTTTTTTCTCAAAAATGGCTCCAAATTTTTTCTTCTAAATTTTCAAATAGATAGTGCTAATTTCCCTGTTTAGTATGACGTTGGTTTTGGAGTATTCTTTTGTTTTTTCAAAAATTACACAAATGTAATTTTTTGAAATACCTCTCACGCCGTTAATATGTACATTTACATCGATTTGTATGCATTTTTAAACTTGTGAGTGGATGTGCTTCAAATGAAATTTTTCGAAAACTCAATAGATTCCTGTGAAAAAGGGATTCAATTTCGCATATACAGTAATGCTTAATCGCCATTTTCTTGAAAACATCTAGGAATGTTTCGATCAAAATTTCTATTTAGGATGACTTTTCACTCTTCTTTAATATTTTTGAAGTAATAATTCGGCTGTACTACTAGGAAAGCAAAAAGTTGAAAAAATGTAAAAAAAGTGTATTTGGGCGTCGATAGATGGCAGCTGGTCAGAGAATGGAGCAAGAACTTAAAGTCAGACCACATTAAGGAAATTAGAAAACGTTACTATGAGAGAGTCTGTGCCATTCTGTTGGACCTCTAGTTATACATTTGTTTGCATTTTTTATCGATTTCGACTAATAAGTCATGTTTTACTCGTTCCCGTCATTTTTAAAGCCTTTTTTGCTGATTTCATCGATTTTAAAATAATTTCAATGAAATTGCTTAAAATAATATTTACGATATGTTCTATATCTATGTGTGATATTTTCGATAAATGTTCTCCGCAGAATTCCTGCTAAGCCTATTCGATTTCTTCGCTCAGAAGTTGTAATATTAGCTACTATGAGTATCATCTTACTCCTATCAGCACCATTGTCTGACGGGCCCTAAAGCTAAAGACAGAGAAATCTTGGTAAAGAACAGCACAAACAAAAGTTTTTCAAGCTGAATTCACAACGACGAAAGGCGGAAGTCTCGATTACATCAGAAACATATCCAACAGCTTGAGTTGTTCATCTGAGCTGGTTTTGATCAATTTTTTTACGTCATTTTCATTTTAAAAATATTTGAAGAGCATTTTCTTGATATTTTTTGGCTATATTCTAGGTCATCCCAATCTGCCCCATAGTGATTACTATCGAAAAATGTATACAATATACACCCATTATTGCACATTCATGTCTTAATAGAGGTAAATGTGGCACCTGAAATTCATTGAAGGTTAAATAGCATGTAATTAAGATAAAACAGCATGTAAAAAATGAAGTAAATAATTATTTATTATACGAGTGGTAAACGTGACGTTTTGCTTTGCGAGTAGTTAGGAAAACTGAGGATGTGAATAGTGTGCGTGAGAATTATTAAAATGAAAGTGTTGAATAGCAAACAGGAAACTATTTACTTCACATTAAATCTTTAAAAGCATATTTTGTGTATCCATGATATAAACAGTGACATGTAGATGACACTGCGCAACAAATTTTAACTTTTAGTGCGCCGCGTAAATGCAACTTAAAACTTACGTTTTGAACGTTGCTGAACTCGAAAATGACGGAGAAAGTGTTATTTTGTCTCTGGTCTCAATCCTTGCAATACACAACTAAGATTCTTTCTGGCATGTCCTGTACACGGTCACTAATATTGACATAACGCACTTACGTTTTGGTTTGCTCTTGCATTCTAGTTTAGGAGCAGCTCTGACGACAGATTAGTGTTAGACAGCAAGTAAACTAGAACTCCCACTTCCGATAATATCGTTTTCCGAAAGTGAAAATTTGTTGATGAAAACCAAATGTGTTGTTCATCACTCCGCAATTTTTAGGAGAGAAGTTAAATAAGTACTTAGAAAGTATAATTTGAAAGACATATTGCGGTCATTTAGTGCTAAGATGGCGGTAAGAACATGACAAGCTCATTTTGATTGCCTTCCCCGTTTAATTCCAAAGACATAGTTTTCACTTTCTTGTATACGTACGTATATACGGAGTATTATACGTAGTATAGCGAAAGTTATGTAATGCTGCGGAAAATCGATTTCGAGATTTCGACGGAAATACACGTTTTGGGGTCCCCTAATACCGGAAAAGTTTTGTCTCCCTTCAAAAATTTGTCCCTCTCGCAAGAGGGTGGGGCAACTCCGAAAACCTAGCAAGACCAAAGAAATTAGAAAATTAGTACGAGAAAGTGTGTCCCATTTTGTTGCATTACTAGTTGGCTTCTGGAAAAGCGTTCCATGCCTCCTCAATACCACTGAAAATATACACCTTCAAACATTTGGCGACCAAAAATTCTCAGCAAAAATTCTTCTTTGATCTTCGTTGAATTCCCTTTAGGATAATTTATAACTGGATATTTAAATACTTGTTCATTTGGATCCAAGTTTTTGGGACATTCGGTAGGGACAGGGTCGGAAAATTGATTGCTTTGAGGCTCGGATCGTTAAGTAAGTGGTATGTAGGAATAGGAAATAGTCTTTCATTATTGGCAAGCTCTGATGTGGTGGAATCATGCCAAAGTAGCAATATTATCTGAATGATTCTTAGATTCGATGGCAAATGGCATCAAAGATCTCCTGAGATTCATCGAATCAAGGCCTGGATAAAAAGGCTCGCAGCAGATATGTGGCGCCCAATTCTTAATCTCCTAGTATGCACAAGTGCCCCAAATGTACTTTGTAAGCTGCTCGTATAATTGGATTTATATTTCTTCGATGGCTAGCGAACGTAAAGTGGCCACAAGTACTACCTCAGAAACTGTACGCATTGTTCATACATTTAAGCGGCATTGTAGGTAACAGTCGAACATCTCCACAAAACAGTTTCAGCATTTCTTAATGCTTAAATCTTACCGGAACCCAGAAAAACGAACTACACATTCGCATGAAGTCACTTTTGAGGGGTAATTGGGTTCTAAATAAAGAGATTGCACTTCATGTGTCACCTGCCGAAAATATATCTTATTGATCCGCCGCTTAATGACTTCCTGGCTGAGAGATGCGAGATTAAGAAACAAATTAACTTTTTTATTTATGGCGCCCGTACGTAACTCTGGAGAATGTAATAGTAGACAACTACTCTTCATAAACAATCAACCCATGAAATAAGAACAAAAGACAACTTTTAACATTATTTTCGTGTTCAAAAATATAAAAATGTTCACATCTTAAATATTCTGTTGAACAGTGTTACATTTTATAAAGAATAATATAATGATTTACACGTGCAAATTGTTCTGATAAATACTTTTAATAGTAATAAGAATTGATCTGAATTATTTTTTTTCCATTCCAGTGAAGAAATGATGCAAACAAAACGATGATTTTGAGCTTGTGTTTTTCGCTTTTATTCCGTTAGATAATTCCGAAAAAGCGCATGTATTGAACACGCCGGCAAATAGCAACCCCGCCCGCCGCGCCACCGCCGCCGCCGAAAAATGGACGAAGCCCCCGAGCGCGCGCGAGAGAGCGACAGAGCGCCCGGAAAGCACGATGAGCGAGGCACGGGGCAGAGGACGGCAGACGAGGAGAGGCGATGGAGAGAGAGAGAAAACGCCACGCGCAGTCGACGCAGAGCACTTTCCGACAACTTTGCCGCTGCCGCTGCCGCTGCCGCTGCCGTTGCCGCTGTCGCTGTCGCTGTCGCCGTCGCCGCTGCAGCCAGTGCCACATCGCCGCCGCCTCTACTGCGTCGCCGCCACTACCTCCACCTCTACCACCGCGGCCATCACTGCTGCAGACAACGCCGCATCTGCCTCTGTCGCTACCGCTTCTACTGCCTCCACCACCAGTGATGATAGACCTGCTGCTGTACCTTCCGCCACCAACACCACCGCCATCATCGCCGCCGCCATCCTCTCCCACATAGCTTTCGCTGCCTTCACCGCCGTCGCCGCTACTGCTGTCTATTTCGCCTTCCATTCGCATACTCTTCTGCTACTCCGTCTCCATTGTCGCCTCCAAGTCCGAGCTCGGTTCCGCCGTCACATTCCTCCTTCTGCCACTGACGCCATGATGTCACCACCACTGACCATCCTCCGACATCACAACCATTGCGGACGCTGTCCTTAAACCTCATGGTTTGAACTTTTGTCGCATTTCTCAACGCTATGTTTCTACCACTTCCTCTTCTGCGACTTGCACCACCTTCTCCGACTACTCTTCCGTTGCCACCCTGCAAGCGCTCTCTCTCTCTCTCTCTCTCTCTCTCTCTCTCTCTCTCTCTCTCTCTCTCTCTCTCTCTCTCTCTCTCTCTCTCTCTCCGTCACTCCCACTCGGACCTGCTGCCTCCGCCACCACCTCTGGGTCCTCGTCCGCCTCCGCCAATTTCGCCACCTCCTCCACCGCCACCGCTCTCCTGCCCCACGCAATCTCCCTTGCCTTCCGAGTTGAATCCCTCACCCCTCTCCTCTGCCGCCCCCGCCACTCTGCTCGCTGCGCCAATCCGGGCAGCTTGTTGCTAGAAAGCGGTAGCTGCGTCGCCAAAGGCCCGCACTGGCAGGTTTCGTGGATACTGCCTCACGAAATTGTAACATGATGTTGTACATCTCCGTAATGATGGAAACGTTCCGAAACCAATGCGCATGTGCGGCAAAATTTGACAACATTTCCAACGAGGTAAGTATAAATAAATTGAGATTTGAACTTAGGCCGATTTTTAAGGCATGCTATGTTAAATACAAAGGAAGACAACCAGATAATCCTTGCTACATTTTCCTCTCTTCGGCCTTTCTTTATCCGAATGAGTCAACGACGGGGCTACGATATTCAACTTTTTTGTTTGGAGTGAAACTTCATTGTTTATCCAGTAATTGCGCCTTATCTGTTTACATTGTTCCTTCCTCTCCTTGATGTCTGTTCCGGTCTTCCTATGAGATAGTTCGTCCTTAAATTCGTTTTGCCTCAGAAACCATATTGAACGTTTACTACTTTATTTGCCATTTTTAACGCAAGAAGAAGGAGTGAAAATTAGTATCCCCCCCTCGTTTTCGGCAAAAGTAGTCCTCTGAATATCCTAGGGTATTGCAAAGGAATTTTATCTCAGCACGACATTGAACATACTGAAAATTAGCATCCTCTTTGTCGGCATTGGAGGTACATTGGTTCGTATTATTTTATGGGCTATGTCAAAATAATATAAAAAGTATGGAGTCAAAGGCTTTAAGTCAAGGATAAATATCAGTAATAAAAAGTCGTATAAATGAATTAATTTGTTTTCTCAGATGAAAAACGGTCATTTGAGAAACCACCATGCAAATAAGTATCGTTAATCGTTTTTTGTCCAACAACACAGTCAAGTGCAATGTGAAGGAACGTAACGAGTATGATTTCAGTATTTTATCATTTATATCATGATGCAGCGAAATGTGTCGGTTCATTATTGTAGTTTTTGTAATATTACAATACGTAAAATTCATTACTGAAGTTTACCTAATATTGCCAATAAAATTCGAAGAAATGTGTAACTTTTTTTCGTGCTTCCAAAAATGAAAAGTCTTCTAATATCGTTTTAAAATATAATATGGCTTCATAAATTTCAAATAAGACGTAGGTGAGTATTTGCTGTATCCAGGTGCGGGATAAGACATCAGTCCCATAAGCCCATTGCAAATTATATTCCGGGAGGTGACTTACTTAATCCCTCTGTGGAATGTGAGATACCCAGCCGACCTACACATCGGCTTATGGGGTTTCCCCTCCATGTATCTCGTCCAGCGGGACACTTCTGTACACTCCCAACTGAACTCTCGATGTCTGGTAGTGCTGTGCGTGTGTGTCTGTATGTCGGTGCTGTGCAGTATGAAGGGTGGAAGGAGGGGACAGGGATGAAAGAAAGATCGGGTGCGGTCCGTGGTCCGTTTGTTAGGGTACTGCTCAGCCATTCACCTGGTATTGATCGGAAAAACACGGAAAGCTATACCGATCGGAGCAGACGATACCAGAATTCGACCTAGTTATCTAGCCAGAGTCCTTTCACTATGAGGACTCGAACTCTAGGAACACCCGGTACCTTAATTCCATCCAACGTTAATAGTAAATCAAATAATTAAGAAAGAAAATTATATAAATCACGTACTTTAATTGCAACTATCGACCTCGATTGCCGAGGTGGCCAGAGCCTGTGCCGACTCAGCGCCTCGGTATGAAGGGTCGCGGGTTCGAGTCCCCGCAGTGGGCATGGTTATTTGTCCCTTGTCTTTAATGTATGTGTGTTGTCGCGAAAGGCCTTGTGAGTCTGCTGACCATAGACTGAAGAGCCCCCAAGTGTGTCAGTGTCTAGTGTAAAGGTTAATATGTGTTCCCATGAGAGACATATTGGGTACCCGGCGCGGAAAGTCGAAATCGACATTCTCTGAAGCTAGAAAAGCTCCCGGAAGAGAAAAAAATTCTTTAATAAGAACAGTTTAATGGTTTTAAATTATTATTATTATTTTTCGTGTCAAAAATATTACGTTAGTACCTACTTAAATTAAAAAGAAATTATTAAATTTTTGGAAAAATTAATTCGAAGAATCCAGGACATAGGTTCTGAATTTGTTGAAAGTTCTACTTTGAACGATAAAGAATTGCAAATCTCTGAAATGCAATTCTTCATCAGTTCAATTTTGAATTGTTTTGATTTTTTGTATTAACAACAACTTTCGAGTAAAACGTTTGTTCACACGAATTCAACTTAGGTAGACTCTTGAATAGTATACATTAATTCTCCTGCATCATAATTGTTTATAACTTAGATCAGGTAAGATGTGCAACACGGTAGTACGTTGCAAACACAAATAAATGCATGAGCAACTATCAAAGTTGTTTAAAAGAGAATTTATTCTAGAGGAGTAAAAACTTTTCGTATTTGATCGACAAAACCTCACGTAGTACTTCAATGACATTGTATTTTAAGGTAAAGTGGTGTCCTTGACAAAGCAATAAGGAGTCTTTTTGAATATGTATGTAAGTACTGATTATCATTACGACTTTTCTTCACCCCTCTTTAATGATACTCTTGATTTCTTGCGTTATATAAAACACGATGCATATGAAATGGAAACTACGTACGTTCTATTAGGTTTTATGCCAAACGTTAAACAGGTTAGATTTTCATTAACAAATATTATTATTCATAATGGAATTAAGTATAGTTACTTTATGTCTCAAAACAACTACAGATAACAAAGAGTACTTCACTGTAAAGAATTGTAATATGCAAGTGGTATTACATTCATGATGAGTTAAAACAGGAGTGCTAGTTCTGATATCAGAAATTGGTATAACAAAGTTTCATATTATCTATTACATTGTCGTGAATGTTCATCTTTCCAAACTTGGTCTAAACTTGTGTAATTAGTGGGAAACAACACCTACGCAGATTTTATCAGAAGCTTCGGATTCAGAGGCTGCTCGCACTCTTAAGTACAGTCTTTCACCTATGAGTAGGGAAGGGATTTTATTGTAATAAAAACGCAAAATATTACACGCACAAGTGTGTATTTATTTTTTCAAAATATGTAAGAAAAAATTGAAAATATTTAAAATAGAAAATTCATGACGGTGTTCAAAATTACGCCGCGTAATTTTGAACACCGTCAGCCGAGCATATTAAAATTTTAGATTACAAACTGTGTCCGTTAAGACATTAAAATGGATTCGGAGCAGCTGTTCTACCTTTATAGAAGTAACTGAACGTGTGTCTTCACCAAACAATTCGCGTTTTAAACGAAATATAAAATACTTATGTAGAATACACAATGTTGTAGGAGAAGCCCGTGAACAGCTTTACTGCATTACCAGAGACTGATCGGCCGGGTGTGGGGGGGGGGAGGATATGAGGACCAAGTTCCTCTTAAATCCAAAATTTTGTGCATTGCCTCTGCAATATCGTTGACAGTATGGTCGTAGAGTTCGGGACCCGATGTTGGCGGATTTTCGACATTAGCTAGATTGCTGGGTTGAATTCAACCATTGTCTGGATGAGAATTCTAGCGGCTGGCTGCTCTGTTCGGAAGTTTTCTTTGGTTTCTCCGATCAATCCCAGAAGAATGCCTAACAAACTGCCACGCACGATCTTTCCTTTCTTATTCTTGTCTCCTCCTCTCCCCATCTACACTCACACCTTGAATCCATGACACTACCACATATTTGGTAGACCAGTCGGCATGTCTCGTCTGCGACGGTCCCCCTGGGGAAAATACCTGAAAAATAAACTCGCAAGACGACAATGAGGATGGTGAGGTTTAATGAATATGTGCTAAATTTTGCGTCCCAGACATAGGTTTTGGGTCCCGTATATGTCTTGGCGTGATGCAAAAAACACTATTCAACCATGGCCTGTGAGAAATATTTGGTTTCGATCAAGTTACGAATGGGCTCTATGAACTACGAGTAAGCAACTTGTTGCGATTACTTCAGCTTTGCAAATATTAGTTCAGTCTTGTATCAATGCGCAATTTCCGAGAAGCAAGGGGGTAAGTTTGATAATTCACGTCCGGAGGTCATAGAAGCACAGTATTACTTGACTTTGATAGAAAGGAACTTTTATTTGCAAACTGTATTGGAAATATTCCATTTGTTCATTCCATTTCCAATATTCCAAATATTCCATCGACATGTAAAATATTAAAATGAAACAAAATATATAAAATTACGTAAAAATAGAGTATATATGTAAAAATATGTAATTATACCAAAATATGTAAAATAAAAATGGTTTTATGGTCAGAATGTGATGCAAACTCTAAAATAATTATTGAATGCAGGTATCTTCTACCGCGAAAAATATGAATTTACATTTAAATCCGTTCCTTGCCTATGAGCGAACGATGACGATTCGTGTGAGACGTCGGAATCATATTATTTCATTACATATTATCCAATGAAAATATAAATAGAAAGAAGAAATGTAATTAGACAATAAAGCTTGAAGCATATTGGGTGAAACCTCTCTGCTAATTATCACTGGGGATGTGACATTGAGGTCGATATTTTTAATAAATCGATGGTTTTGTAGAGACATCGAAGCTTTAAACATTAATTTATTAAAGACGATATTTTGAACATTGATGTTTTATGCACGATGTATTTATGTTTTCGATGTTTTGTTTGTGAATGAAAAAGTCCTGTAATCACAAATTTAGTGTAACTTGTAATTAAAATACAAAATAATTTCTAATGATAGTTCAGTTCATTTGTTGTTCATGTCAGTTCATTGGTTAGAATGATGGGAACAGCGTTCTCTCTCTCTCTCTCTCTCTCTCTCTCTCTCTCTCTCTCTCTCTCTCTCTCTCTCTCACTCACTCTCTCACTCACTCACTCACTCACTCACTCACTCACTCACTCACTCACTCACTCACTCACTCACTCACTCACTCACTCACTCACTCACTCACTCACTCACTCACTCACTCACTCACTCACTCACTCACTCACTCACTCACTCACTCACTCACTCACTCACTCACTCACTCACTCACTCACTCACTCACTCACTCACTCTCTCTTTCTCTCTTTCTCTCTCCCTCTCTCCCCCTCTCTTTTCCCCTCTCTTCCCCCTCTCTCTCTTTCTCTCTCTCTCGTGATGGCCCCCATGCTTTGATATTTCCATTCCAAGTCTTCGCAGATAGAGAGACGGTCACCGCGTAGGCTTTGGGCCTCCCTTTTTCCGGCGAACTGAGGTAACGCTGACCCCTGAGCGATTAGGCTTTCAAAATCATTTTTGTTCATTGTTATTATTATATTTGTTTTATGCGTTGTGTTGTCAGTTAAATCTTAATTTCAAATCAGTAAACACACTCTCTGTCAAATTAAATTCTCCCACCCCCAATATTTGTGGTAAAGGAAAGGGTAGGCGGCCGGAGCCAATATCTACTTGACTGTCCGGGAGACGCAGGGTCCTAGGTTCAGATCCCAAGGGCGTCACCTGTCAGGACTAGGGATTACGGTATTAAAGTTATGATGTGATAGGGGAGAATCTTGAACCCTCCTCACGCTACAAATACAGCTGAAAACATTTATACCTTACATGGGTTTCGTAGTAGGCCAAGGCACCTACACCTAAAATGCGACATCTCCCGGACAGCCACACAGATATTATTGTTAGAGGTTACTAAACCAGTTTTAAGTGCATGGATGGTCATTAAGTGATGTATTATTAACATCGATGATTGAATTTTGAATCTCGATATTTTGTTGTCAATTTCGCATCTATATTTATTAGTTGTATCATATGAAAGGATACTGCCAACTACAAGGGTTACATAAGGTTGAAACAAAATGCTTTGATGGATTCACCTCGAAACATTTCCAGAACGTCGTGAACCCCGGGTGATCACTCTTCCAAGTGGTATAGCCGGCACGTTGCTTAACTTCGCCGATCGAACGGACGTTCTCCTCAATGCGTCAAGGAGACTGGCACTCTAGGCACTCTAGTGGATGGCTCCGGCGCTCCGACCTCTTCGCAAGAGTTCGGAAATAGGGATATCACTCCTTTCGGCACCTTCCTCAGCGAGGCTTCGTCTTGAACGCGATTGCTCTTCTCGGAAGCGTTTGCTTAGCTCTTGCTGCGAGGCGATTTCCTTCCGGAGGATAGGACACCCACACCAGTGGCGTAGTGTGAGGGGAGACAATGTAGGCGTCCATTGAAGAAAAAAATTAAGTAGGCTGTTTCGTGGACACGACAGAAACAGGTTTTCTGTGCTGAGCAGTAGAATGTGTAATGGATTAGGGGCCGTCCATAAGTTACGTAAGGCTAAAGTGGAAGGTGATTTGAGGCTGACAAAAAATATTAATGCACTCTCAAGATGTAGAGTATTGTTATATGGTATTACATTCATTATGAGTTAAATCAGGAGTGTTAGTTGTGATTTCAGAAATTGGTGTAGCAAAGTTTCATGACATGTATCACATTGTCGTGAATGTTCATCTTTCTAAACTGTCATAATTTCTGGGAAACAACACTTGCGCGGATTTTATGAGAAGCGTCGAACTCAGAAGCTGGTCGCACTCTAGGTACAGTCCTTAACATATGAGAGGGGATTGGATTTTATTGTAATAAAAACGCAACATATTACACACACATATACGTAAATATGTTTTCAAAAATATGTGAGAAAAAATAGAAACTATTTTTTTAAAAAGATTCGTAATAATATTTAAAATTACCTCTTACGAGCACTTCCAATTTTCTGAACACAAAACGTGGCTGTTAAGATATTAAAATGGATTCGGAGCAGCTGAATGAACGTTCTACTTCTACAGAAGTAATTGAACACCTGTCTTCACCAAACAATACGACTTTTAAACGAAATGTAAAACATGTATGTAGAAAGTACAATGTTGTTTACGAGAAGCCCGTGAACCGCCTTACTACATTGCCTGTAAAATCGGAATGGGGGGAGGGGACCATGCTGCTCGTAAATCCAACATTGTTTACGTTGCCTCTGCAATACGGACCGGAAGGTACTAGAGTTCGAGACCCGACGGTGGTGGCGGATTTTCAACATTAGCTAGATTGGATTGCTGGGTTGAATTCAACCATTGTCTGGATGAGAATTCTATCGGTCCGCTACTCTGATTGCAAAGTTGCGCTGCGTTACATAGGGGTATGTTAGGTCATATAGTTATGGTTACGTAATGCTGATATTTATTTTTAACTTTTTCGTAATTTGTTGAAATAATTCCTTTTATTTAGTCGTACTAAAATATTAACAAGTTAAATTAAGAACTTATGTAAATGAAAAAGTTACAATGCATAAATTGTTGCAATAAATGAATATACTTTTTTAATTGACAGTATATTAATTGAAACTGTTATATTACGAAGGAAATATTAAAAAATGATCTATAGTACATTCTAGAAACCAGTTAAATTGCACAGTAAACTCGGGGCCCATGCGTCATCCACAATGGCGTGTGCACGGCTTGTTGTCAGACATTTTCTCCCCTACGCGTGCTTTCTTTATACAAAAATTCTCCCCAATCTTATTTTTAGGTGCAGTCTGCGTTGACAAATAATTCTGACTTTAACCCGTTTTTTCCCGGTGTTCCCAAATGGGAACAGACTGTAATCGAATGCTTTCTCTATACTATTTTGCTTCCGGGTGATTGTTGGCCTATCTGACCTTTATCTAACAGTAGCTGAAACTTATCGGTATCCGTTGGATTGTTAGTTGCAACTGAATGTTCATTTGAGCGAGAAGTATTGGTGCATATAGTTCGCAGTATTTTTTTCTGCAAACATGATTTCGAGATCGTAAGTATAAAAGATTTGCATAACTTTATATTTTAACAATAATGTTTTTAATATGTTTGGTAAATATGAATAATACTATTTGAGAAGTATGAAAAATTATTTACGTTTTATTACAAAGTTATTAGCATTTTATTTTCGTTGTTCCCTTTTGGGAACACCAGGATCATAGAGCTCTTTGTGTAGTACCGTCCCGTACTGCGAGAATTTTTTTTACTATGGTACAATATTCGAATTTTTATAGGAGGCTAACGGCGGAAGAAGTCCTTTCTTTACTGGACGAAGAAGAGGTTTCAGAGGCAGATGTGTATTTATTTCCACCAGATGACGGAGCAGATACTGAAGGGGACAGTGGTGATGAAGAAGGTACAACTGCTAATAATCTTTCAGGTAGACAGTTGCAAGCTAATGCAGAAGCGAGAATCCAGACAATGAGTGGTACAAGGTACATTGGAAGTGATGATCTAGAAGATAATGATATTGAAATACCGATTGCAGACAGTGTTTTTCCCTCAAATTCAGACAATAGAAATGCAGAATCTAAGAAAAGTATGAATCAAAAGTGGAAGAAGGAAGATATAAATCCTACTTTTGAACCCTTTCCAGAATTACAGTTCAATGATATACCGTCAGATCCAGTGCAATGTTTTGAATTATTTTTTGATGACACTGTTATGAAATTTCTTTGTTACATGTTTTCCCTTTATGCATCACAGAAAGGTGACCACTCTTTTGAAACCAGTTGTGAGGAGCTCAAATGTTATATTGGAATTCTGATTCTTTCGGGTTATTTGACTGTTCCAAGATGGAGAATGTTATGGGAGACAGACAGTGAGACGTACAATACCTATGTTAGTAACGCTATGAGGAGAAATAGATTTGAAATTCTAAAAAAGTATTCTCATTGCGCTGATAATTCTAATCTTGATAAAGGAGATAAATTCTCTAAATTAACACCTCTGATTACTTTTTTGAATGAAAGGTTTCTGAACCACGCGCACTTGATAGAAACATTATCAATTGATGAAAGTATGGTTCCGTACTAAGGCAAGCATGGAGCAAAGCAGTTCTTGAAGGGAAAGCCAATAAGGTTTGGCTACAAGATGTGGTGCATCTGTGAGCCCTTAGGTTATCTGCTGCAATTCTACCCATACGGAGGAAAAGACAAGGACAGGCCGCGGAACGTCAGTTTGGGTGAGCATGTCGTCCTCAAATTGATTGACAAGCTACCAAAAGCTCCATACAAAATATACGCAGACAGATTTTTTCGTCTCTTCCGCTGGCTGCCAAACTGAAAGAAATGGGCATTGGTTATACTGGTACAATAATGTCTAACAGAATAGGAAAATGCCCCTTGGCACAAAACAAAAGTATTGAGAAACAAAAACGGGGTGCAATTGACTACAGTTCAGAAATAAATTCAGGATGTGCTGTAGTAGTGTGGAATGACAATCGTCCAGTCCATGTGGTAAGCAACTGTGACACTATATTTCCGATTACTGAAGCAAGTAGGTGGTCTCAAAAGGAAAAGAAAAAAATTATTGTACCTCAGCCTCATGTAATTTCTTGCTATAACAAATATATGGGCGGAGTCGATCGAATGGACGAGAATATTTCTAATTACAGAGTATCCATTCGATCAAAAAAATGGTGGTGGCCAATATTTGTATTCTGTATAGATACGTCTGTGCAGAATGCTTGGCAACTTTACAGAAAAGGAAAAAACAATCCAGTTTTGGACAGCTTGGCGTTTAGAAGACACATAACTCAAACTTACTTGCAGAAATATGCTGTACCTCCGTCATCGGGCGGTCGGCCTAAAACTTCAAAACCTCTACTAAAAAGAACCATATCAACAGTGAGATTTGACTTGAAGGATCACTGGTTGGTGGATGCAGCAAAACAAAACAGATGTGCCATTTGCAAAAAAAATTCCAGAAAATCGTGCGAAAAATGCAAAGTAAACTTACATGGGCATTGTTTCAAAGAATATCATACCAAATAAAACATTTCACATCAAAAACATTTGCTTCACTTGTGTTCTTCATTGTGTAATTATTTCTAAAAAAAAATGTATTTCAGGTTTGATTTTATTTTTTTGTTTCTGATATTATATGTTATAAATAAAATATTTCGAATAATTGTGAAAAAACTTAAATATTCCTGAAACATTTACCTAAAACAAATGACATTTGCGGCAATTTCGAAAATCTTTAGTGTCCTGGTGAACACAAACGAGAAAATTGTATACGACCCCATTCGCTCCTGGTGTTCCCATTTGGGAACAAGGCATTTTACCGAAATGGTGTGAGGTATTCGAACAATATATTTTTTTCCATCATTACTGAAGCTACATCAACATTTTAAAACATATATTTGGTCAAAATATTCAAAATAAAAAACTCGGGCAAAAACGGGTTAATTATAATAAATTTTAATACATAACACAAATAAAATAAATAAATAAATATTATTAATTTTTATTATTTAATAATTATTTATTAAGTAAAATGAATTCTCGTTACTGTTTTTACAATTTAATTTAACTTATTGTAAACGTGGGCTTTGTCGCAAGCGTTACGTAATTATTTAGGGGGTGCTCAAATGCACGTTACAGAAGGGAGAGCCGGTATTCAAAATACTACAAATTTGCGTAATTACTGGACGGCCTCTTAGTGTATAGAAATAATTCATAATAAATAATATAAAATAATAAATAATATAAAATAATAAAGAATATAAACACAATTTTCATTTTTATGCATTCCAAACCTTATATGCTGACCATATCGTAATTTACAATCCTGCCCGTTGTCTATTACTAGTGGGTGAGCTTGATTTGAAAGATCGTTCTAGTTACTGTGGTTAAGTGTGCGAGGTTATATGTCTATTGCGTCCTGTGTGACGCGACAATTACGCTATCTACACACGTTAGACATGCGTGAGCGAGTAATGGCTTTTCAGATATCAACGGAGGTGCACGAGAGTTCAAGGTCCACACCAACCCAAGGCACGCTGGTAATCCGGTTCCAAAGCTATTAAGGCAAGCGATAATAGTAAAACAGATATTAGTTACATGCGTTTTAGCAAAAGGTCCTCATCTTAAAAACGTTTCACGTCAAAATTCAAACGAATAATTAATGGAATTTAAAATATATTAGAGTAGGATGTGGAATGTAGGATGTGGTCGATAAAGAACTCTGCCAAGTACCTTCAATATTAATATATTGTGTTGACGTCTCATCCAGACGTGCTGGATCTTTTTGGGCGAAACGCTGTCAAAAGATATTAATATTGAAAATTCTTGGCTGAGGTTTTGATACACCAGGCCCTTCCACGAGATACTATAGTATTTCACAACGAGATCAATCAGCGAACTTTATTTCTGTATCATATATATTTCCATACAAGAGATTCTCCTCGAATTCTGAGTTTCCTGAGTGGAAGACAGAGGTCGTCGCACGGAGCCAGTGCAGTGTCTGAAGAAGCCTAAAGGAGAGGCTTCAGGGTGGATAGATCCCGATCTGTCTTTCCTTAGTTTTCCGTAATGGGACTCCGCACTCGCATGGTAGTGATTTTGACACAGGCAGACAAACTCAGAAGAGGGGGCCGTTTATGGACGTAAGGCACATCACTTCAACCGCTGTAGAAAACTATTTTTCACCCGTTAAAACCGTTTGCGCTCTACAGTTGTCATTAGTACATGCATAATAATATGTTTAGAGTTATTCAACTGATTTATTTGTAAAGGGTTCAAGAGTCTAACTGCGGGTTAATTATAATATAAAACCCCTGCCCTCGTGGACCTATTTACCATTTCATTTTGTCCCACCATGCCTCTGATCCAACCTTTCCGTACAACTTGCTAGAACTAAACAAATGAGCATTCGGATAGGAACGTTGAGTCATCTGCTGATAGATAGGAAGGTTGAGGCGTAGCTGCTATGGAAAGGTAATTTCCATGAGGAATATGAGATTTACGAGGACCCTTAAAGAAAAATATTAGTGTCTTGGGTTCCTCCAAACCATTATTGTTCATTAATATTACGCATCTTCAAAAACGTCTTATTACACTTAAGATATTTGAAGAAGAAAAAATTAATTGCTCAATTTCATAAGCATTTGTGGATTTTTAGATCTCTCAATTCAGTCAAACTTCAAATGGGACGTCCACTTAAATTAATTGAACACAAAATTAAATTCATTATGCTACGCGTTCAGAATTCTTTCAAATTCAGTCACACTTCATACTGCTCGTTGTGTATATATCGCGAATGTTCATTCGCGCCTGAGATATGGCATAATATTCTGGGGAAATCCATCTTATAGCTTCCAGACTTTTAGATTACAAAAAAGAATTGTACGAATCGTAAGCAAATCCCACTCACGTGATTCTTGTAAGCCTCTCTTTATTAATCTAGGAATTTTACCATTTCCTTGTCTCTTGATTTACGAGTCAGTGGTTTTTGTCAAAAATGACTTACTTAAGGGCAGGGATATATTTTTAGCAAACATCGATGTCTATAACTATAACACTCGACGTAGTAATCATGTTCATCAGGTGATATTATCAACAGTTCGCTACAAAAAATTCACATACAATTCATTATTTTAAAACTCTTTGCCAGATGGTATTAAACGATTAAATTCGATAGAAAAGTTTAAATACCTAATAAAATCGTTTCTGCTGCGTAACTGCTTCTATACAATTAAAGACTATACTGAGTATGAAAAGGGAAGTAACAGTAATTTTAAAAGTGATATTTAATGTATTATTTACCATTTGGACTGTATAATTCTAAACAGCTTGTGACAAGTATTGTACTGCAGATTCTGGGTCAATGGCCCCCATCTCGATCAGCTTTCTCGTCCAGTTTTCCTGATCCTTTGAGTAAATGCTGAGATCGCGCCTTGTTTTGCTTCTGGACATAAATGTAACTTCATTATATGTGCATGTCTTCTAGAATTCAGTGGGAAAAATAGTTATTGAAGTAATTTTTCTCCATATCGCGACAGGAATTATTAATCCTTCACGAAGGACATGATGAGGGATGAGAGCCCAAATTTATAGTTGATTTACCCTTGAAAATAGATTTTATTATACCGGAGCAAAAATGTTGGTTAACAATCCTTGCAAAAAACGCTCATTTCTCTCCGTATTCAAAATTCAAGTAGTATATGGCTTAGGGTAGGGACCACATAATTATGAAAACGTGCACAGAATTCACTTCTCCCCGTAGCACGTCACACACAGTTTTTAACTGTTTTTGACGTAAAATAAAAAATAATAAAAATAAGATTCAATGGCAATGAAAAAGTTAGGCATTTCTTCTCAAAATTTTATTTTATCTATAGTTATGTAATATAATGTTAGTTCGTGTAAGGAGGGGAAAGATCAATAGAGTCAAAACCCAGAATACCTGCCACCTTTCATCGTCATTGTCGGCTTCGGTTCGTGCCTTACGTACTTTATTATTTTATTCATGTTCCGTAGTCAGTTAACCAAGACCACAGGACATCGTGGAATTTCCTTACTCGGGTCGACACTGGTAATTAAAGATCGCCATACTTCGTTGCAACGTGAGAAACGTGTTTTCCACACAGAATGAATAATATTGTATTGCATTATACAAGCTAAATGAGGAGTAAATTGCCCATTATGGTAAACTGACTTTGAAGGTAAATCGAAGTCTTACGCAATAAATCGGAAGCGAATGCATTTTATATTTTGAAGGCACGCACATTTGTTAGAATTTTATAGTGCGATTTTTATAAAGCTGACTCTCAAGGCCTGTCTTCTCTGTGGCATTATGACCCTGAATTTCGCGTCTTTCTCGGTCGTGCCACTAAATGTCGCATAATCAAGTAGTGCTTTATACGGTCACGATCATGCGACATCTAGCGGCACGTCCAAGAAAGACGCGAAATGCAGTGACATAATGCCACTGTGAAGACAGGCCTTGTGAGGCAGCTGTATAAAAATCGCACGATATACTTACTGACTGATGACCCGGGATTGTTTGGTCACAAACATCTACTAAGCCACCCTGCACGCTCCACCCGCCCTGGCCATTAATGACGTCACTGCAGTGCCTCAAATCGGGTGGACCTAGGGTTCGAGTCCTGACAGTGAAAGGACACTAGCTAGATAACTAGGTCGAATTCAGCCACCGCACCATCTGGAGGGCAACTTCAGCGGCTGGCAGCTCTGATAGGTAATTTTCCTTGATCTTTTGTGTCAATCCCGGCGAATGTTGGAGCAGTACCTGACAAACGGATCATGGACAACTCGCGATCTTTCCTTCCTCTTCCTTGTCCCATCCTCACTCTTACACACTTACACTACCACACATGTCGGGAGACCAGTCGGGAGCTTATAGTTTGTCCCGGATAGGGCGCTACTCCTCTCGTGGGAGATACCTAGATAGGGAAAACTGTAAGTCGCCGTGTAGGTCGGATCTCACCATTCAGCGGGGGAAGAACACCGCCATCTCCCGTGATTAAAACATGTACTAAATTTATGGGACTAACGACCACAGCCGTTGACGCGCCCGGAAACACGGAATAATTAATTAATCTATCAATCACTCAGTCCGCCCACCCTGTCTGTCTCGCCCGTTACACACACACCACTTTGCTTGTCCTTCCCACTCTCTTTGTCTTCCCTCCCGTTCCACCCCTCCGGGCCGTCTTCGTCTTTCTCACGTCGCTCCGCCCGCTCGCTTTTGTCGTAAGAACAGACGACACATTGAGTAACAGAATTCAGTCGGTAAGCACAGTGTGATAATAGGCAATTGATTGATTAGTTATTTCCGGTCGCCTCAACTGCTATGCTTATTCCCGTAAGCGCAGTGCATTTGTATTATGGAAAGTGACTGTGTTCTTCCCCATTCTCGATGATAAGATCCGGTGCCGAATTACATATCGGCTTGCGGGGCTTCTCCTTGCCGAAACAAGCTGTAAGCTCCCGACATGTGAGGCGTGTAATGCTTATAAGTTTAAGTGCGTAAGTAAAAGGTGAGAATAGAAGAACATGAAAAGAAAGATCGCGCGAGGTCCGTAGGCCGTTTATTAGGTCACTGCTCCGGCATTCGCCTGGTGTTGATGCGAGAAACCTCGCTAAACCACTAATCAGAGCAGCCGGCCGCTAGAATTCTCCTCCAGACAGCGGGTGAACTTGACTTAACTATCTTGCTAGCCTCGAAAACCCTGAATCGAAACCTAGAATCTCCCTGTCAGAGTCTCTCCAGTAACAGCGATTGATACCATAAGTCACCTAAGCCGGTGCGATAATAGCCGAAAAAAATAATTACAAATTCGTATTTCTCAGTCAAAATCGAAACTTTCGTCGTGTTTGGATTTTCCCCGAGTTCCTGAGTATCTAACGAAACTACAGGCACCTCTAATTTCAAATGCTCGTAATAGTCATCAAGCAATCTGTTCATGTATGAAAAGTAAACACTTCCTATACTCCGAATAAAAGAAGAATGTGGTTGACAGTTCGGTGTGGAGGGGGGCGGCGTTGCCGCGTACTGCGCGCTCTACCACGTGCTTTGAACAATAAGACGAACAGCTGAGAGAAATCGGGAAAAATCGTAACACGTAAAAGAAAGAAAATAAATAAGGAACTTACATTTTCTCATCCTTCGCCAATTACTTCCAAACGTCGACGCTCAGCCGATAAACTGCAGCACTCTGGATACGCGATTCATTTCGCAGTTCAAACGTGACAACATCGGGCAAGTGGCGATACTTCTGATTCGCTGTTGCCTAGGTTACGGAGCTGACGTCACCATGTTACCGGGAACTGTCAACCACATTCTTCTTTTATTCGGATAATAACACGAAAATTTAATACGTTCAATAATTAATAAATGATATCCATTAGACGCGGAATGCACTTCAATCGACGACTGTTTTTGATACTGCAAGTTTTACTCAGATGGACAGATTAATCTTTGCTAAGATGATTACCTGGAAATCTTTTCTTATGAAACATCCAGTGAAGTGGATCGAATTTCATCTACCGAAGCGGCGTAACACGAGACTGCCGAACAGGCAAACACGAACGTCCTAATAATGGTACCTGGCGATGTAGAAGAGACGTGGTGTGTTAAAACAATGCCGAGCGCGAAGTTCCAAATTACAGAAGTTCACAATTAACAGCAAGTCAGATGTACGTCACAATGGTGGGGGTATTACGCACAAGCTATTGCATCACTAATATTGAAAACATCGATTATTCAACGTACTCAACGCACCTTTCCTTTCCGAGGAAGATAATGAAGCCGATTCGTTACGTTCACGTTACTAACGATGAATTACGAAATTAGGTATTAATTGAAGTGATGTGTTCCATACTCCTACACGCTCATATGCGGAACGCACCTTCGACGAAACAGTTGCGTAGCATGGAAATAATTACCGTGTCATCAATGCCCGTGTTTTTAAATAACCTGTATTTTTATTACACGTTACATTAGTTACTATAACACTACATTCTTATGTTTTGAAAAATTAGTTACAAAACGTATGCAATACAAATATAGTATTTACATTACACCTGATGTCAAACACAATTCTGTAAGTTAATTTTGTTTCTTAATTGATAGGTTTTCTTTTATTCTTTTTAACCTACTTGGAAGGTTACTTGCCTATATGGAGTGCCATTAATGGCACTCCATTAATAATCCTTATTAGGATATTACATCTCCAAACATTACATATTACACACACGCACATACACAACATATATACAGAATAAAAATACCAAACATGAATACATTATTACAGAAAATGTACAATTACATGCTACAAGTCGTCTGTTAGCTTCACTGATGCCAACTACTAGGTTGATGGAGAGTATATTGGGATGATTTCTAAGTTTTGGAAATATTTTGCGCTGTTTTTTAAAATTCTTCTTTTATATCTGGAATTTGTCCTTGCGTATGGCCGCGTTAGTTGTTTACCAAAGGACATTTACAAATTTTCTCAAAGCTTTTGACTGGAAGCGTTGTATTTCAATGTTAGAATTCTGAGCGGTTCCCCATTATTGTATGCCGTAGCTTGTTTTTGTTGCTTAGAGGTGAGTCCTACTCAGTAGCCAGTTTAATTTAAGAAGTGTTAGATCTAAATGTTTTCTTTTATTCTTAATGTGATTTTTTCATGCGTGACTACTGTTCAGAGCAAGGCATTTTGGGGAGTTGTTTTGAGGAATAGATTACGATCCGAATTTAATAGATGCGTATGTTTCGTTCTTCAGACTCAAAGCGACGAGGACAGTTTGTCATTAATCTTGAGTCGCCAGCGTTTCTGCCACTTGTTAATTAATTGCATATGTGCTTGGAAACGAGATGCTTCTGTTGAATCTTCATGTGAAGCTAAAATGTCGCAGCGACTCTGACTAGGAGGTTGTTGGGTTCGAGTCCATCTGTGGCGGATTTTGGCCTAGCTTAGATTACTAGGTCGAATTCAGTCGTTGTCTGAAGGAGAATTCAATCAATCGGGTGCTCTGATCGGTAGTTTTCCGTGGTTTCTCTGTCAACACCAGAAGAATGCCGGAGCAATACTAAACAAATGGGCCATGGACCGCGTGCGATCCTTCCTTCCCCTTCCTCGATCTGTCCTCTTTACATACACACAGTTTATTCTCTGTTCTCTTTTCTCAAATGTTGGGAGTGAAGTCGGGAACTTAGAACTTGTCCCGGTTGGTGGCCTTCTGGAGGGAGAACCTAAAGAGGGAAATTCCTCGCAAGCCAACGCATTGGTCGGCGCCGGATGTCATCCGGAGGAGAAGGAAGTAATCACCGCCACCTCCCGGGATAAAACATTCACTACACTAAACTAAATGATCACAGCGGATGACGTTGCTCGGAACACCAAGCAATCACTTGGGTTTAAAATACCTGTATCGTCGGCGTCAATTGCTCAATTAGCGTAATTTTCATATTTCGTTACTGAAGAAAATGCGTCACTACTTCTTGATGTTGTAACAAGCTAGTATTGGCGTTCCATGCGTCTAATTCATATGATTTTTACGTAATGTAGGTAACAATTTTGTCACAAGAATTAGTTTAAAATGCATTTATTCGTTCTGCTTGCCTGCTGAGAATTGTTTCAAATATTTCAAAAGACCATTGTATTATGGGAAATATTTGAGTACCAGACGCTTTACTTATTATTCCGGCTATCCTGCTTAGGTGAGCTGTTCAGTGTCTGTGCATAAGGACTCGAGGGAACACATAAGAACTTGGGGAACATTTTCTTGATATATATTCACCTTCGTTTGTGGAGCAGAGCTGTTTGTATCTTAAGGAGTTTCAGGGAAGGTTCGATGGACTCCGGGTATTTTCTGTTGCGTTTTACGATAAATTTCACATCTATATTACTAAAGTGATTTCAACAATATGTAACCGAATCTATACCACAAAAAGTAGTGTATGAGTAGATACGAAACCTTTACAGGCTGTTTTTCAGGATTTTCGCAGCCTCCTTGCAAAGTTTGGTAAAGATTGATACAACATAAATGCGGAAAATAAATAATTTAAATAATATGTTGGTAGATGCATCACGATCATTATTTTTCGCCTCTCGCTAAGAGCACGTGGTCCTAATACATTCCGCCAGAGACCAGTAGTGGTGCGGCAGAACTGGTATCTAATAAAATAAAACTTATCTACGCGAGAATCTTTTGGGCCCAACTTTTTCTTTCATCTTGTACAGGCTTCCGGCTTATTCAGGTTTGCAATAAAAATTGTCAGTTCGGAAAATGCATTCAGAGATGAAATAAGTTTTATGAGTAATTTATGTTACTCGAAAACTGAATTTGAAAAAAAAAATCAAGAGGTCCCGGGAGAGACAAAGAAAATGACGTACGGAAACCCAACACCAAGTCATAAGAAACAACGAACTCCGTAAAAAGTAAAAGAAATATTATTTTCTTCAATATTTGTAGGAACAGATGAATTCTTCGGATGATTTAGGCTTCGGCTATTGGCCTAAGAACTGGTGAATATTGTGGCAACCACCTATACAAATTTTCTTTTAACCACTCATTCCCACCCATCTTTGTGTTTAAGGTGTCATACACTTGAGTTTTCCCAACTTTAAATGTCTTTATGAAAAGTTTGACAGAAGTGTTTTGTTTGTGTTTTGCAATTAGTCTAATTTTCTTGCCGAGATTTATGCTTTTTCGCGTTCCGCAATGTCCGCATTTTCTTCCGCCTATTTAAATAGGCGGAAAATAATGCAGAAATTGCGGAATCTGGCAACACTGGAGGGAATACCTATCGGACCATATCGGATGATATTGGACTTTAGCACAATTGAAAATTGCAGCTTCTCGATTGTTGCGGAAAACTAAATGTGATTTTTAACGTCTAAAATTTCATTCTATTTTGATTTTTGCGATGTTTTTATGGCTTTGTTTACATTAATATATTAATACACCACATTTAAATCTCACTCTGTGATAAGTCATTTCGTACTAAATATGGAGGACGTTGTGCTTATTTTGTAAATAACAAAACTCTTAAGATACATATTGAATTGCTTTTTTTGAATATATTATATATATATATATATATATATATATATATATATATAACCATTTAAAGTAAGGGTTTCTATTACATACCTTTCTTCTTGTGGATGAGTAAAAATTGGAGCGATATTGCAATTTAGTGGAGAGAGGGCGATTAGAATATACGGCCTGGTAAGTTCAGGATATCTTGAATGTTATCTCATCAGTGTATCTGTATATAAAAAGCGGGTATCTGATTACCATCCAAATGTTTAAATTTACCTTTGTATTTCAATAAAATTTTATATTTTTGAATATTTTCAATACTACGCTCATAATTTTCCGCACTCAAAATACTTTCTGTTTATGAAATACTCGTACTTGATTTTTTTACCTTTTTGACTAGAAGTTCAAGAAGAAAACAAGGTTAAAAGATTATTGCCGCCGTTAGAAAAAGGTTGAGAAACTCTGTTGAGGAATGCTTCGTGTATAGTGCCAGCGGCCGACTGCTTTCTTCTCTCCCTTCCTCTCGTCGATCTTCTCTCCAAAGAGCCACAAGCCGCTTCTCGCAATAAAGTTGTGAACTTTCATTCGTAAAACTCACTACCTCCAATCCCCCTTTTTTATTTTTTATTTTTAGATTACAGTGATAGCGAAGGTAGCGATTTTCTGCTATACATCACTATAAGCAAAAAATAATTTTAAACGATTCCAGAACGGATTATATACTGTCAAATGCACGCTCCGTTATAGATGTCAGCTTGGCAAATGACTAAAATCTGAAACCACGTCATGATACTTCAAAATATATGTTAAAATATTTTCTCTTGGATTATTCTTATATCTAATAGAATACCAAACATCGATTTGATTGAATATAAAATATAAGATTAATAAAGTAGGTATTTTGAGTAACTTTAAATTAAAACATTGTACATCAGTTTGAGAATGATAGAAAAAAATCATTTCACTGCACAGAAATGTCATTACCAAATATTATTTGAGGAATACAAATGCAGGCAATGTTGCACACACGGGTCTTTAAAAAATAATTTAATAAGCAAACAACAAATGAAACAAATAATCACAAAATATGGATATTCATTCAAATGTGACTTCTGAAAGTGAAATGGGAAAAAGGCAAACGGTAAAGTGACTGAGAGGCATATCTCCGAACTAAGATATTGGAGATCATTAGCAAGTTCACGCAAGGTCGTCAAATGAGGCCCTGGTTCAACTGGCGGAGAACGCGGTAAATTGCAAAAACTTAGGTTCCGAAAGGTTCCGGACGAAACGGAAATATTCCTACATGAATGTCATGTCATCTCTTGATCATCTCAACGGAAATTGTATTATTTGCATGACATTTATTATCTTATTTATGTAATTAACTGCCACCGGGTTACACCCAATTGCAGTTTAAATAAATGTATCTCTTTTTCTGTTGAACAAGGGTGTAGCTAGGATTTTCATCATGGAAGTGGGGACAAAAGAGAAATAAGAATTATTATTAATAAAGTTCAATGGGCATAAAATTAGAATTAGTACAGTAACAAATATTATTATTATTATTATTATTATTATTATTATTATTATTATTGTTGTTGTTGTTGTATTTATAGTGTTAAATAACTGTCAATTATAAAGTTAAATTTTTGATATGAATAAATAATTAAAAATCAGTTTCTTTAAAATTAAATTTCTGGAATCGACTCTCGAAAGATCTAAATCACCATTAACATGAAATAAAGGAGTCATTGATGCACAATCAAAATATTGTACCATTATCTTTTTTATAAAATTATTTTTTGCGAATAAATTACAAACAAATGGTTTTTTCAAGTCTATCACAAGTTTTCGCGGATTTTCTGAGAATAATTTCTTAAAAATTTCATTTTTATATTCTTCTTCCTTTCTTGAAATAATTCTTTTGGGTTTTTCTCAATCAGCATAACCCATTGAGACATTCTCTTACCATCGCTCATTTTAATCAGGGTTTCACCCATCGCAAGATGGTGGATGACCGCTCTCCACTACAAGGGGTGTATGGTAGAGCAAGAGAAATGTTGCCTTAGAATTCGTTTTAGAAGAGTTAGTGATTCCAAAAAAATATGTGAAGTGATATATTTTATACGGTATATGCTATAATTTATAAGAAAGAGAATAGAAATTGGAAGATTGAGGAGGAACAAATTGCCCTCCCCCCGCCTCTGACTACACTCAAGTGAACTTTAGTTGTTATGTGCTTTATCAAACGGAAGAATGTACTATTAGCTCATTTCCACTGACTTGCCTGTAAAGGCATTCGAAGTATTATAATGTTAAACAAATTCAAACGAATCGAATCGATATTCAGGCGCGGTTTCTGTCTCGATTTGCAGGATTGTACAACCATGCTTTCTATCTTTCCATTGATTCTCAAATTCATCTACAGGTTATTTTAAATTTATGATTTTTTTGCGATTTTTAGACCGTTGAATGTTATAAAACTATTACAGTGCGAACCTTTCGCCCTGCATCCTCATTCCTATCCTCATCCCTCCCCTCACCTGCCCTCGTCTCGTCTTCATCCCGACGGCATTCGCGTTCTCTCTCACGTTGTCAATATCATCTCCATTATCGTCCAAGCCCCATTCTCACCCTCGTCCTCTTCCTCCGTTCTCACCTCTGTCTGCATCCTCCGTCGACGTCCTCATTCCCGTATTCCCCCCGTCATGTATATTACGAATCAGAAGCGCTGGAATCAAACTTTGAAATGAATAGGATTATAGGAGAATTCATCAGGATACGGTATATTTCTTTTCCACTTTCTAGCGTGCTTTGAAGCACGTAAACATCTGAAGTTAGGTATACTGGCATGAAATGAAAACCTTTACCGGCGCCGGCCTTTGGGAGTGGCATTTCATTCCTCTGGTTGCATAACGACGACATAACAGAACAATATTATGAAGATACATAAACTATAGGCCTATGCTAACTTCAATGGCAGGTTAAGACGAGAATGCTATAAATACTCTGCCCTTGAACGGTTGTGGGTTGTCATAGTAATCGTTAAACTGTGTTGTAGAACTGAGGAATGTAATTTTTTTTATAAGATGGTTATTTATCGCTGACACCATCAATAAGACACTGTTGACACCAACAATAAATTAGAGAAATCTTCAAATAATTTTATGAACAGAGTTGTACCGAGTTTACGAACTCGTATGAATGAACCAATCGTACACACACAGTTTTATTTATTTATTTATTTTACGTCAAAAAAACAGTTAAAAACTGCGTATGACGTGCTATGGGGAAAAGTGACTTGTGTGCACATTTTCAAAATTCTGTGATCTAGTTAATAATTAATTAATTGATACATTGATAATTAGTTAATTATTCATTATTATATTCATTCTTGCATATGATTAGCAGTGATCTCGATGAAATCATCAACAAGAACAACTTTACTATTCTTCCCAAACGCTCTTATCCATGCACTGGCTGGAATGAGGTTCGCAGGCGCACTAGATCGACTGTGTTCAGTGTGGGGGCCAGGTGTCATAAGCAGGCAGATGGTGGGTCGCTGGTGCAGGAAATTCTCAGGTCGGCAAAAAGTGCATGATGTAGAGCGCAATGGGCGGCCATCCCTCGTCACAAACGATCTTGTGGAGCAAGTGCTGTGACGCATTGTGGAGAACTGTCATTTCGCGATGACTCAGTTGTCATTTCCCACATTTCCCGATTTTAAATGGGAAATTCGAATTTCCCGTATTTCTTTTGCTAGAATCTTTCAGGAGTAATCACGTTGCAATACAACAATGGACCGCCGCGGCACACCAGTTTGAAATTTCCACAATAACTGCTCACAATTGAGCGGTATTTCTGGGTGTATGGAGCGAAATTTTGCCTTGTAGATATGTTGATGTATTACCTTTCATTGAATCAAATTTTTGAGGCTTTCGCACAATGATTGATAATGAGTTTTTATGAGTGAGATGTGTTAATATGGACAGAAATTGCTGTATTATATTTTTACGTAACCATGACTGAAGCGAGGAAGTACGTGCTGTTGTAGCACCACTAGTTTTATATTTTTGATATATACTGTGTATCTGCGTGTGTGTTACTACGTTGTTATAGTATACGTGAAAACTGTTTGTAAAAATATTAAATATTTTGCAGAGTTAATATAAGAGAGTTATGTGATTTATTACTTTGGAGCAGGGTGTTCGTTATTTTTTGGGAAACCATTTTGTACGATTTCTTCAGAAGCATTTTCGCTTCTGCATACCACTACTTTACATTTATTTGTAAATGTAAAATATATACTGTAATAAATATAAATATCTGTAGTATACAGCAGATTTTTATAATTTGACTAATGTTTTTGTATATATTCATATTCCATATTTTTACTCAAATTTTGTGCGAAATGACTTCTATCGACTCATAACATTCCAGTGACATACGTCAATGTGTTTTATTCTCTGGCCTGCTCAATAAATCTTTTACAATTTTTAAAAATTTTATGTCAGTCAAATTTATAACAAGCATAACCATATAATAAACACCAGAGAGTATTTATTACAAGGTTTTGTTCGACGAAACGAGACGAGACGAGACGAGAATTAGCCGCATGTTTCCAGAGGAAATCGTTCCAATATAATCCCAATTGTCCAAATGTTGCCCAAGCATTCGACCGAATCTGGCACACAGCATTATCCCACAAACTCAAAGAAATAGGCACACCATTTTATCTAATCCAAATAATCACTTACTTCCTTCAAGATAAAACCCTCTCGGTCACGGTCAGTAACCACCGATGATATCCTCAAACTGTCAAAGCAGGATTATTACAAGGGTCGGCACTTTCGCCAACGTTACTCAACATGTACGTGGCAGACTTACCCAAACCTAATACCATAAAAATAGCGCAGTTTCTGATGACACTGCAATCTACGCATTCGCCCATTCACTAGAACATGCTAAAATCCAACATCAATTATATCTTAATCTTATAGACAACTCGACCTCCAAAATAAAAATCAAATTGAATCCAAACAAATTTGCTGTTAAAATACTCACCCTGAGACCACATAACCCTCTCACTCCACTTACATTAAATCAGAAAGTAATTAACTGGCACCCGTATAATAAACCCATCAAATATCCAGGATTGTTAATGAATACTCAATTAAACTGGAAACAATATATAAAGAATAAAATATTACTTGCTAAAGCAAAACTCCACCAATCAAGTCCAATAATAAACAAGTCAGGCAAACTTCCTTATAACACGGACGTAACAATATTTAAAATCATAATTAGGCCACTCTTATTATATGCTTGACAAGTTTGGATAAGTGCCGCAAGATCGAAAAGAAAAAACTACAGATCGTTCAAAACCAGTTATTTCGTACAATTACAAATGTATCATGGTTTATTTCCAATCAACAGCTGCACAATGAATTCCAGCTCGAAACAATAGAAAACCACATCACGTATCTCTCCACATAGTTTTACCACATTGTTACCTCAAATCGCCAGAACACGTCTCCTCCTGATATGCAGAAATTCCACTCATGATACCCGTATTCAAAATAAATTTCCCTTCTATACCTTCCTCACAAAGTTTTCCGAAATGTAACTCCCCTAAGGTCTCCCCATATAGGATTCCTCCCCCAAAAATGTAATTTTTAGAAATAAGTTGTTAGCATTAAGTTCATATAAAGCCAACAATACGAATGTAGGGTGTGAACTGAACTGTTTAAAACGTAAAAATGTGTTTTTTATAATAAAAAAGAGGAAACCTTCCACGGTGAGATAGTAGAAAGGATATCTCGGGCAGTTCCGTTATTACTACAGCGATAGTAAAGACAGTAACTCACGTAGAGATAATACATTGCAGTTAACTACTTCCAGTACGTCATTTGAAAGTCTCGTAGGAGACGACATTTTTCAGCGTACCTAGAAGCGATACGTGTTCATTCATTTCCAAAAATCTATAAATTTGCATCTCTAAAATTACAAGCTAGTAAAATATGGACGCCTCATGTGATTACAAGAACAGCCAGAGTTTGATTTCTGACGGAACGCGACGAATCGGCGTTCCAATAGCTCGGGAATAATTATTAAATTATAATATATAAATATTTCTATTAAATTAATAATTAATTTCAGGCGCGTTACGGGACCTAAAATTGTAAAACTTAAGCACTCCGAATAACTGTAAATGTACTGTTGTCCACCTTTCCGTCTGTCTGTCTATCCGTCGGTGAATAACTCTAGCGCCAAAACTATTCTTAGGATATTTTTCCGAAATGAATATTCCCCGGTCGTTTTGGTCCGGCTTGAAACTTTGCGGGTTTGAAAAGAATTCTTTGAATTTGGGGGCACTTTACTTGAAGTGCCTGGCATATTTTCAAAATGTTCTCAAAAAGTCGCCAAATTTTCTCTTTAAATTTCTTGTTAGATAGTGAAATGCACTTAAAAACATGGCATAGGTCCGATTTTCACTGTTAACTCTGAATTCTCGAAAGTTACAAAGTATGTTCATACTTTCTCGTAAAGTATGTCACGAAATGTTGTGGGAAAAGAAAGGCGAATTTTCGACAGAAAAGCTCTTATTGCCAGCCCTGAAAACGAAAAAGTAGATAAATCCAGTTGTTAAATGTAGAAAAAAAAACTGTAACACCTAATGTAGCCACAATCTATGTTTTGTGAGTCCTTGATACCGAAAAATCGATTGACGGCAAAACGTTGCCCGCCTGTCCGTCTGTCTGTCCGCCTGTCCGTCTGTCTGTCCGTCTGTCTGTCCGTCTGTCTGTCCGTCTGTCTGTCCGTCTGTCTGTCCGTCTGTCTGTCCGTCTGTCTGTCCGTCTGTCTGTCCGTCTGTCTGTCCGTCTGTCTGTCCGTCTGTCTGTCCGTCCGTCTGTCTATCCGTCTGTCTGTCTGTCCGTCTGTCTATCCGTCTGTCTGTCCGTCTGTCCGTCCGTCTGTCTGTCCGTCTGTCTGTCCGTCTGTCTGTCCGTCTGCCTGTCCGTCTGTCTGTCTGTCCGTCTGTCTGTCCGTCTGTCTGTCTGTCCGTCTGTCTGTCTGTCCGTCTGTCTGTCTGTCTAATGTCTGTCTGTCCGTCTGTCTGTCTGTCCGTCTGTCTGTCTGTCTGTCCGTCTGTCTGTCTGTCTGTCCGTCTGTCTGTCTGTCTGTCCGTCTGTCTGTCTGTCTGTCCGTCTGTCCGTCTGTCTATCTGTCCGTCTGTCTGTCTGTCTGTCTGTCTGTCTGTCTGTCTGTCTGTCTGTCTGTCTGTCTGTCTGTCTGTCCGTCTATCTGTCCGTCTCTGTCGGTCTGTGAACAACGCAGTTAAACCGTTCAACCGATGTTCTCCAAAAGCGATATTCCCCAAATCGATTTGGCTGATGTCGCGAGCCCTTGAATTTGAAACCGATATTTTAATTTGAGGGGGGTTTCATGAATTTACATGAGCACCTTGGGACATTTTCAACATTTTCAAAAAAAATGATTAAATTTTTATCTCAGATAGCGTAAGAAACGCTTAAGAAAGTGGTGCAGGACCGATTTTCGTTAAAATTCCTAATTTTTCGAAAGCTGCAAAAATTCAAAATTTTTTCGACGTCTTCTTACAAATATTAAGGTGTTTTCTTTAATAAAACTTGTTCTTTAAAAAAAATTGAAATAAAGACATATACAATTTTTCTAAAAGTTTCGCATAATTTGGTGTGAAACATGGTCAGTTTTTAAATTTTATATATTTTCTCAAAAATTGTTCCAGAGATTTTCTTTAAAATTTTTGTACGAATGGTGCAAAATGTACTGTACAAGGTGACATAAACGTAATTTTGCTGTATTATTTTGTTTTTCAAAAATTACACACGTGTAATACTTTTGAGATCTCCCTCACGTCGTTAATATTTTCATTATCGGCAATTTGTTTGCATTTGTATTATTTATTGTATTTTTTCAGTACATGTGCTTCAAATTACGTCTTATAAAGTTTCTCAAGAACTTTAAAGTTTTCTGTGAAAATGAGCACCAAATTCCCCATTTTTAGAAACACTCAAATGTCATTTTCTCAAAAACGGCTCCAGTTTTTTTTTTTTTTCATATTTTTTTTAAGACAGTGCTAAATGGACAGAATAACATGGCATAAATGCCACTTTGATGTATTCTTTTGTTTTAAAATACTAAACATATTTTTTTTAATATCTCTCGTGTCGTCAATAATTTTATTATGGGTGTTTCTAAAACATTATTACATTTGAGAGTACAATAATTATACTGCAATTGTATTGCGAATATTCCAAATACTCTGTAGTTGCTCTGTGAATACACTGTACATTGCATTATACAATTACTTAATTTTTTTTAAGAATTTTCTCGAAGTTTGATTAGTTTTGCATGGAAATGAGCTTCAAAATGCGCATTTTTAGAAACACTCAAAATTTGGAGCCGTTTCTTAAAAAACCCTCCAAATTTTCCAATGTAAAATGTGCAAATAGGACCAGATTTTACCCTTCCATAACATTCTTAAAGTCATATTTCAATTTCACTGTTAGGGATCCGACAAATTAAAACCACAGGGGAAAATGACTTTTAGATGCCAAAATATGGTAGCTGAAAAAACGTAGCAAAACCGAAAAGACAGTCCATACTGAAGAATAAAAGACTAACTAGTACGATAATGTATGTGCCATTCTGTATCACCGCTAGCTTTCTTTGCGTTAATGAAAAACAGGGAAAAGTCAAAGAAACTATTGAGAATACATTGACAGATCACGTTTGTCTGAAGTTCCTATGCCTCCAAGTTTATCAGTGCGGAAGTATGCACGCAAACATTTACAAGATAGCTTCGAGATATCTTTAGATAGATTCTAACGTGCCAACACCGGTAGAATTTATTACCGGATGTACTTCATTCTACATATGTTTGAATATGTGCACAGTACTTGTAATGTGACTTCGTGACATTGTATAGACCCAAAGCATGACCAACTTTAAAGTCGGCTATAAGAACTTTACAAAACCGGGACAAATACAAGAAAGCCTGGGGCGTCTGTAGCATCTCTAGTTTCGAAATAATTTTGCTCTCAACTATATATTATTATTATTATTATTATTATTATTATTATTATTATTATTATTATTGTTGTTGTTGTTGTTGTTGTTGTTGTTTTCTAACCAACTCTATTCTTTGTCCTCGCGCAGGTTGCATCGCCTTCGGATTTGTCAGTTCTGCCTCCCGAACGTTCGCGAAGAGAATTGGTGCGTGGTCACACACAACCATAAGAAGCGGGTGCTCCTAGTGAGCCACGCCCAGTTGTGACACAGCGCCTGCTAACATCAAGTGCGTAACTGCTACCCTCTCTGGCGGTTCGTGAGCTCCTCACGTGTGGCACACGTGCGAGCTGCGAACTGCGCCTCCGTTCTCCTTTTAAAAGGTTGGTCCCGAGATGAATAGCGTTGCTACTATCATAGACGCTGGTTTGTTCAATCTGCAAGGAGAAAAAAAGGAAACATGCTAATATCCGATTCATAAAAAGAACCTCCCAACGTCTTTTTAGGTTTTGTGTTTAAATTCAAAGGAATACTATGCGTATGTTCCTTCCAGTAGTTAGTGGTATCGAAATTTTGAGGAAGAGTCACATACCTCATGAAATTCAATGTACTGACCGATTTTTCTCCTTCGTAACCTGCGCCCATGGTAATTAAGATGTTTTATGTTTCCTACTTCACTTCCTCCAATTAGATTATACCGAAATCAATCAGAATTAGTCGCTTGCTCTTGCACATGTTGCAGAACATAATAGTTACACCATCGAAGCAATAGACGTGTTGAACTTCCGGTTGTGAATTTCGCTGCTCTTTCTTTGGGATGACGGCCCTCCCGACGTATTCCTGAAGAAGACGCAGATACTCCGCCCGCCCGCCCGCCCGCTGTCGACTCCCGCGCGCACCGTAAACAAGGTTTCCCGCCGGTTCCTCGACCTTGCAGTCGCGCCCCATCGCCTGGGAACGGCGACGCCCTTTCCCCGAGAGGAGTAGACCCTTCCGCAGCCGCCCTATGAGCACGCCGGACGAAGTGTTCCCGTCCATGGACGACTCCGCCATTCGACGTCCCACTTTGATTCTTTCGAAATCCACCTTCGGTGGATTGGGTGGCCAAATGATCACATCGTATAGGTAGCCGATCAGGAGGTAAAAAGAAAACAGAATATTGCCTTGCTGTGTGACTTTCATGGACGATTTGATGTTCACAGGCGTCATGTCCGGCACTTTGAAAGAGGACACAGCGAAGCTCATGTAAGTTTGATTGTGGCTGTGAAAATGGGCGGGACCTACAAGTCTGACTGACCCAAGAATGCCTTACAGGGCAGCGCGAATCTTAGTGAAAACAATGTTACTCTCGTAGCTGAGACCGGCTACCCTCCAATAACATGGTCCTTTTGACGTAGATATGCCGAAACCATATCGCGTCTGAACTTAACATTGATGCTGAATGGACAATATTAACTTTTAACATACGTGTTGATGTTATATACTACTCTCATAAATGTTTCTGAAAAAATATCTATTTAACATCACTCAGTGTAACTTTCAAGTGCGTAATTAACATTCGGAATAATTTTAAAATTCCAATGTTACTAATGAACTGTCGCCTAGTAACTTCCTCCTTTCAGGTCTAACAGTAATGCTCACAATAAATTATACTCTAACTTCTGGTTATATTTTATCCAATACTTTTCTTTTTCTATCCAAGTTTTATCTCGATAATATTACTTCAGTCTTACGTCTGGCAATTAAAATTTACATTGTGCGTTTATTGCGACAAAGGTACACCATTGCAAATATTTGTAGTTAAGGCTTTTAAATATCACTAAAATAATAATAATAATAATAATAATAATAATAATAATAATAATAATAATAATAATAATAATTATTATTATTATTATTATTATTATTACTATATTTCCTTACAGTTTTCTTCTCAGTGGCAAGGGAATATTATTGTTTTCTCATTTAAATCATTCATCCAGTAAACAAAAAGAAAAGAAAGTTGCCATTGAGAAGAATGATTGGTAGTTTTTCATATTTTGTAATAATATTGGAGATCTGTTAACGATATTTCTGGCAACTTTCAATGGCATTATTCACGCTCAATATTTTACAGTAATTTATATTAGTAAAATTACAAGTATAAAACTGTATTGTACGTTGTGTAATGTGTGTGGTTTTGTGAGTCGAGTAATGTAGGAAGAAGGTAGAGAGGAAGATAAAAATGTGTGGTGCGAATGGTAGAGCGAGAAGTGAGTGAAGGCGTAGAAGCATATCAAGTAAGTGCTAGCCGCCGAAAACGGTAGAGATGAAGCGACTGAAGACAAGCGGCCGGGAGGAAGGGAAGAGCAGAGTAGCTGTGCGCGGTAGCTTCAAAGAAAGAGCGACAGAGAGCGTGAGAGATAGTGACAGGAAAAGCGCTAACAGCGTAGAGAGAAACAGAGCAATGAAGCAGCAAGGGAGAGGGAGAACGAGCGAGAGCCAGAGCAAACATGAGCAAGTGTGTGTGTGTGTGTGTGTGTGTGTGTGTGTGTGTGTGTGTGTGTGTGTGAGAGAGAGAGGGGGTGGAAGGGGGAGGGGAAATTGGTTGTTCTGCATTATTGAGTACGGATAGAAAACGGACACAAGGTATTTGTTACTTTAAGCGTGGAACAACTTTGAAAACCATGGCATTTTTTCTTCACGTTATGAATAAAGTATTAGATTAACGTGATTCCACTTCACCCACAGAGCAAACACGCGTTCTCGTCCGCTAATCCGTAATGTACTCATGTTTACAACGTCGTATGAGAGACGCCCATCGGGCAGCTTAGTTGAGGGGTTTCGCCGACCATACGCGCAGCGGCTGCGTAGTCGAGAGATGTGGCGACGGCGGCGATGTTATTTCGTCTCGGGCAGCGGCGTGGCGGCGGCGGTGGCGGCGGCGGCGGCGGCGGCGGCGGCGACGCGAGGCCGCGCGGAGGCGGGCGTGGACGAACTGCGGGGCGTGGAGCGCGCGACGCGGGGAGCGGAGTACCGAGCGGGCGGCGGGGGAGGGGACTTCGGCAGCGGCGGCGGCGGCGGCGGCGGCAGCGGCCCCGGGGCCCGTCCGTTGTTTGCGGGATCGATGGTGGAGCTCGTGGGTTGCCTACGGAGCGGGCGCAGCGGGAAGCTCCGCTGCTCCGCCTCGCCGCCGCCGCCGCCGCCGCCGCCGCCGCCGCCGCCCCCAAACCCTGCCGTGCCTGTCGGTGACGGCGCCGCCTCCGCCACTTCTGCCGCCCTTCGCGTCGGGGCAAGCAAGCGCCCGCCCTTTGCCTCCAGTGCAGCATCCTGCTCGGGAAATTCTCGAGCCGTACACGGGGTCTGCGGGCCGAAATCGCGATCGAAAAGGAAGGATGATGCAATTGATGAGTACCTTCCGAGTAGTGATGCGACACCGACAATGTTGCGAAACATCGATGTTCAAAATTAAACCATCGATGTTAATAATATGTCAACCCAAAACTATCGATGTTTTTATATATGCCGTGCATATTAATTTATAATTAAAATTTAACTGAAAACTAAGTTTAAAAAACCCTCTCCGTGTGCGAAATACGAGGAAAGACGAAAGAAATACCATCTAGACATCAGCATCATCTCAGGCGAGGGATAGTAGTCTGCTAGATGAAAGTAGTACTAACCACGTTCGTATGCTTCGAACTCAGTGAACATCAGTTATTATTTTCTATTTGACCTTTTACAAAATTGTGATTACCGGCATTCCTTATCCTCTGAGAAAACATAGAAAACGAAATATCGCTGTTCAATAACTATCAGCTTCAATACATCGATGTTTTTATAGAAAAATGGATGTTTTGAAAACATCGGCATCGATGTCTCTTCCCTACTTCCGAGTACTGAAAGATACGGTTCGAAACTTACAGTTGAGTACCTAACGATTAAATCGGGCCAAGCAAGCGCCCTGTGACTCCAGATCGAGGAATTCTCTAGCCGTATACGGAGTCAGTGATCCGAAATTTCGAAAATTGCGATCGAAAAGGGAGGAGGACGCGATTGATGAGTACCTTCTGAGGACATACGAATGATGCAATACGAAAGCTGCTGTCGAGTGCTTTCCGATTAATTGTAGTCTCTTTGAAGGAAGAAGACAAAAACAAAATAAAACAAAAAAGAACTTAATATGCATTGTTCTGTTTTCAGCAATGTTGAGAATATCGACTCTCTACGGAATAATCTGCTATGTTGACTCGATAATTTGCAAATGCACGCTTTCTACCTCTGCCGTACGCTTCAAGTTTCTCTTCTTTATTATTATTATTATTATTATTATTATTATTATTATTATTATTATTATTATTATTATTATTATTTTTGTGAAATTCACATAAAAATAGAAATTATCGTTTAATTTGAAATGTAAACATTTTCCACACACGCAGTAGTGTTATAGTATTATATTATGTTACTTTGGACCAAGATGGTTATTTTTCAGTTTCTGTTGTTCTTTTACCTCAGTTGAATTTTATTACGGTTCACAGTACAATTGAACTTCAACAAAACTGATTCGCTCTTGATATAACAAAACCATAAATATTATAAAAATTAAGCACTCAAACATTAGAAAATGTAATAGAAAAAAGATATGTTCATCTGTACATTTGTGTACTTAATAATGCAAATCCTTGGAACAGTAGTAACTAGAGTTCTTTTTGTCACGCGTTTGCAAAATATGAGCCAATATAATTCTTGCTGAGAATATTGAATGGAATTTTCTGTATCAATCATAAATTTTAACAGCATTTTTCATTCAGAAACATAAAAAATTAAGTTTTGAAAATATAGGTAACAACTTATTCTTTGAATATGCTAATAAAAGTATTTTTGAGATTATTCAATCCTTATTCTCGTTTAGATTATTTGTTATTGAGGAAGTAGAGAAGTGGAAACGAAAAAGGGGAGAAAAATATACAAGAAACCTTACCTTGAGAATGACGATTCATGTGTTATTTGCAGAGACGGATTCAAAGGTGGCCTGCGGGGCCCACTTTGCGTACCCCTATTGAACCTCGTAGGCACTTTTCCTCTCAAGCAGTTTCCTGATCCACTTCTGGTTCTTTGCTAACCCCGCCTCAAGGAATGAATTATCTACAAGGTTCTTGACATGTTGACAGATGAACATAATGTTCATCTACAAAAACTGCATCACTGAAGTTTATCAATTTGATACATCACAGTACTACATGGCGATACAAATCATTAGATTAGACCCTCCGAAACGTGGATAATGCACATTTTTATGCCAAAATCTTTGTGATCAAAGTCTATTTGCAAGTCTATTCCATGTTCTTGATGAGCGATTTGTTTGCTTGGCGAAAGAAGCAATGCGATGTAGGTCCATCTCTCCTACCATTGTGCTAAGGCGAGGAAAGGCTGACAGTGAATTTTCCAAGCTAGTGACAGTTGTTACCACGGGAATCATCATGGGAAGGCAAGATAGAAATGTAGACGTTTCAAAACTGTACCTTTTTTTAAAATTCGTGATTCAGAGAAGAATTTAACTTTGCATAGAAATTCGTTTTTGTCTGGTCGCCTATTTTCGTGTGGTATTTTCTACGTCTCCTTTTTACTGCCTTTCCGGCTTTCCGAAAAATTGCGAATTTAGCCAGTGTTCAAAAGACAAAAAATTACGTTGATTTAACTATTAATGTTTGAATGATAATGGTTTATTTTTTTATTAAAACAAAACTGTTAAACGTTTTCTCTTATAATGGAGTTATTATTATTATTATTATTATTATTATTATTATTATTATTATTATTATTATTATTATTATTAATTTTGAAAAAAATATTAAGAAAAGTTGGGCCAGAATCAATAAATACCGGTAATAAATGTGGGTTGTGCCGATTATAAAAATTTTCCTGTTGATATGTGTGCTTTTAAATAACATTTTAATGTCTCCATTTTATTTACTGCTGTGAAATGTCATTAATTTGTCTTTCGCCTTCCCTTAAATCTATGGATTCTACCACTGGCAATAGCGAATGAAATAGTCTCATGAAAAGCATTACGTAATTCAAGCTAATGAACTTCGTTATCATAAGTGCTTCCCATCTACCGAAGTACCCTTTAAAGGCATGGCTTTGCTGTTTTTAATTAGATTTTTTCTTTTTTCGTGGTTCATGAATCTTGGACTTGCATGTCCCTGTCAAAATAAAACCTATTGTTCATAACCGTGCTAATCTTATTTTTCTTTCTTTTCGACGTTCATTTGCCTCTTAACATTCTCCTCTGATTCTAAAGTTGGGTTTCATAGGGATAGTTATATTTCTCTTTTTTATGGAGTTCCCTTTTCATTCTCTCCATTTTATTTTCTGTTTCAATTCAGATTTTGCCGTGTCCAGAATATCATAATCATAGGCAGCAGTCTGGTTCATCACTGGTGTAAACGGCATGCAAATCCATGCCGCTTCGCTAGCATGATGTAAGTACATTATTAATTTCAGCAACATTATTATCAGATTCGAAACGTCGATATTTATGATTTCCAACGTAATTATGGAGCTGAATTCAAGTATGGGGTTTGGGAGGAAAATTATTTTTATATTCGAGGGAAAATGTAATGCAGGATGTCTTCGGCATCTCACCTCTCTATACACTTTATAGTTAAAATTCGTGATTGCGGACGATTTTATCGACGACATCAAACACTTACCACCATGCTAGCATATTATCATGAATAATAAAATAAAAACTATCGCCTAGAGATATTTAGGATCATATGATGTGAGTACCACATTTCGAAATGTCATTGCAACTTTTTTTTAAACCTGGAATTTCGCGAAAATTGTTCAACGTGTGAATATCCAGAACCACAAAAGAGGTTCCAATTATTCTGCAATTCTCATTCTTGTTTATTACCAAAAAGAGCGCATTATATATCGTAACATTCGTGTTATATCGATAACAAAATGTTATCTTTATAATTCTGCGAGCAACTGCAAAATATTAGTGTATATATATAATATTAATTAAATTAATATATATATATATATATATATATATATATATATATATATATATATATATATATATATATATATAAGAGATTTAATATAAGGGATTTTTTTGTTTCAAATAAGGTTTCCCTTGGATCAACTGCCCCAGGCCCCTTTCTTCCCCATTGGCATGAACGAATTTATTTAATGATCCCTTATTTCTTGCGATTGAGAAATTTGCATCCCGCGATTATGAATGTATCAACAATTTATATATAAATTGAAAATTTCTTAATCGCAATAAATAGGGAACATTCAAGATATTCGTCCATGCTAATGGGGAAGATAGGGCTGCCCAGAGGAAACAGGGACCTGGGGCAGTTGAGCCAAGGAGAACCTTTTTTCAAACAAAAAATTCCCTTCTGTCTCCATTCATAAACAGAATTAATTTCCCCATGCTTCAGAAATAACTTAATGCTAAATTTGGATTAGAGATAAATATATTTTTCATTTCTTTTGAATGAAAAAAAAAATCGGGGCCTCAATTAAGCCGGGGCCTGGTGCAAGTTGCTCCAGCTGCCTCCCCTCCCCCTTCTAGACGTCCCTGGGAAGGAAAATAGCCTTTTTTTTTCTTTCACAATTGTACGATGGGGCTAGGAAAGTGAGTCTGAATTAAAAGTGTACGTTCTACAGTTCAAAAATAGTGTCTCATTTGAAGACACTCGTAGAATATAGCCCCAAAAACCCTGAGGGTCCACATAGAAGAAGTAGTAGAAGAAGAAGAAGAAGAAGAAGAAGAAGAAGAAGAAAGGGGGAAAGAGAGAGAAAAAAACAACAGAAAGTATCTCTAACTCGGAAGTATCCGCAATGCAAAACGTAACGTTATAGTGGACGCACTATAACTGTCAGAGATCCCAACAAAATTCACTGAGTGACTTAGTATTCATCAGGAATATAAGTTTTACTTAATGACATTGTTTGAAACATGAATTTAACACTATTGTTGATGAGAGTTTGATTTATTTATAATTAAAGATAGTAATAACTGTATGTGACATATGGGGAAAAGTATAGTCTGCTTTCCTTGAGCTCCAGAAACTCGATGTGGTTAAACGAATGTACATTAGAAGGATACATGGAAACTTATTTCTCTAGTTAAATATAAAATAATATACTTTGGGAACATATCCTTTTCTAGTGTACATTGTAGATACAGAATATTTCATCTGTAGTAATTTTAGTCAAGTTCATTTCTGAATTATCTTAGGAAGTAATGAGGCCTGTAAAGAGAGAGGGGTCTCAATGAGAAAGTACATTTGAATGGTTAAACGATTTTTGTTACGAAATTGTACGAAGGGGAGTATTAAAAATAAATATTATTCGTGTTTGTTGAATGACCTCTATATATTTTGACATCTAAATATTTTGTTATGCGTTTTAGTTAAAAACGGGAATTTTCTGGGATAGAATGCACGACTTGAAAATAAGAAAGGATGAAAGGAAAGGTTTCCTTGAGCTCGCCACAGTTATGTATTTTAGTACGTATTGATATGTAGTATTTATAGAATTTACAGCATCAGAATGGCCGGTCCTTAGGCCCAACTATCATTATAATAATGTAGTATCTACGTTTTGTCAGCTTTTTCTCAAGTGTTATGCAGTTACTAGTTACTGCACCTACTGCTTGGATCTCAATCACTTTCAAGAATGAAACATGTATATTGTCCTCAAATGTAGCTGTATTTTTTATTTATTTATATATTTCGCAGGCCAGCAAGGGAATGTTACAATTCAAATGACAAATAAAAATATACAAAACATTCTTATGGGTTACGCACGCAAAAATATTACGTACATTCTTCTGAAACCGATCTTGAAAAAATAATTGATTATGCCGCTCAATGATCCTAAACCTCTCACAATGCTTCGAAAACTCCCGAAGATTTTTTTGATCAAGTACTTCTCTTACTCATACCATTTCCATAATTTCCAAACAATTCACATGTTAACTTTTTTCACTTTCGTCCTGCAAGGATCGCTTTTCTGCTTTTATGAAAGTCGTGTTCGTAATTGCAATTGAATATTAAGCTAGTGTGTATTAAACAACGATAAATTATATGAAATTGTTGGATGAAATCAATACTCAAGAAGATGGGATACTAGTAAAATGCTGATGACGTCATATCGAAACAAAATTGGTTTCCCTCATTCGCGTAAACGGAAATGCATTTTCCCTCCGTTTTCAGGCGCGGTAAAAGAGGCGCAAATAACTTTTCGATTACTATTTCTGGCATATTTATATGACAAATACGCGAATTGAAAAAGTATGTCGTGTTTCAGAAGTTCAATAGATATACTACTGCATTTTTAAGTAAAAACATAACTTCTCATTTTCAACGGTCATTGTTGTGTACTCATTTCGATATCTCCTTCGAATAGCCTCTAACGAGGAAACGATATGCAGCTGTTCAGTTTGAATGAAGAATTTTAAAAATAAGAGAGTTGTTTGTTGAATTCAACCGTATATTAATCAGAATAAGAATACACGATGATTTCTGTTTCTGATGTGAACTTTCATTTAGTGGAAGGAACAGTGATGCTATTTCCCCCCGATGTCCCGCGATGTCCTGCGCATGAGCACATCCCTGGTTGGAGGCTAAGCAGTATTACGGCTGGGCACAGAGCGCTGGTCGTGGGGTACTGTGCATGGGTGGCAGAGAGTGCGTCGAGATATGTACAGAAAAAACAATTCCTAAGTAGAAATTGTACTGTCGTTGTTTTAGAGAATGACATACATGTAGCACATATCGTATAGGAACGATAATAGTACATCCCCATGCGCATCACTCCTGTCTAATCTTGACTTGTTGAGGAATCGATATGCTGCCCTTGTATTAATGTTTTGGTCCCCGACTCGTGCCCATAAATGTGCATTTCACGATAGTGCGGGGACTAAACATGACAAATTACATTAAAAGTAAGTATTTCTTCGTGGTTTAAAAGTATATAAACTTTGTTGGATTCGGCCAAGAGTTAGAGCGAGAAAATAAAACCTATGTCATCATAAGGTAATTTAGAATTTTTGAATTAAAATTTTTGAGTTTTCATCGCATTATATATGAATGTAAATTATGACGATTGTGTAGTATAGTTTTTAAAATTGTTTATATTTATTTTGAAAGTAAACATAACCTCAAGCAGTATAATGTTCAAGATTGAGAAAATATTTGTATGTAGACTGAGAATCTCTGAATGTGATTTTATTGTGCATGTTCAATAAGCTATTTTATCGGTAGTTATTAATGGTTCAAACTATTAATCAAATTTTGACTTGTTTTAGGGTCACAGAGTACCTGTGTTATGGATGGAAATGGAATTGACAGCTGCCAGCCGACAGAAGATGAAGGAAGTGTTTCGAAAATATGCCCACAATCAAATAATACTACATCTTCCATAAACAAAAAATTGGGAATTAACATCAAAGATAAAACAAATATCAGTGTGCCTGCTGCATCTGAAGAACTTGGTCAAACAGATGCATCAGATCGGGTGTTAGATGCTTCTGTGTCATTAATTGAAGAGAAACTTGATAATGTGCCATGTATAAGTACTTCAATGCGTTCATTCCCTTGTGATAAGGACAGTGATATGCAGTGTTCTGACTTGAAAAAAGAGTTAAATGAAGAGTCGTTGATATCAAAGACAGAAAACGAATTTTGTGTGCAAAGTCAGGTTACTACAGGTGACATTGAAAGGAATAGAGATAATTCTTCTTTGTTGTCTGCAGTGGAACTTTCAAGTTTTAAAAGTAGTCCAACAAATGATGCTGACGGTGATGAAGACTCTGCTGTCGGAAGTTCTTTAGGTGAAGTGTCAGCAGTATTAGAAAATCATGAAGAAACTTTGTTAGAAACAAATGATCGATCTGATGGTAGTGATTCTGGACTTGGTTCAGATTTGGTAGAGGGTAGTGGTGCTCAAGTTGACTCTTTGTCAACTGGCTCTGCTGATGAATCAAATGGTGTTATTAGTACACATGCTGAGAATGAGGAAAGTATTATAAGTGATACAGAAACCTCGTTTTTAGACAGACTTCCTGAGGATTTAGAAATTCAATCCAAAGATACTGAGTCACAAAGTTTAGAATTAGAGGTGCCACAGAGCTTGCAGGAAACAATAGTAGAGAAACCCCCAGATATTAATGTGGAAAAGGATGATCATGTTATTCATGAATTGCCAACTTCTAGTTTCAGTGTGCAATTGCCCGATGTACCTTCTCCTGATTCATCACCACCACAGATCTGCAGCAAAAATATTTCAGATGCAGGCACATCTGATTACTTTGACATCCCTACTGTAAATAGTGATTCTTCTGTAAGTGAACAGGATAAAATGGGACTAAAATTTTCCCTGTCTGCTGAAGCAGACAAAGCTGTAGAAATGGGTCTAAAATTTCCTTTGCCTGATGTTGATGAACCTGATGAGTTAGATTTGAAATTTCCAGTGACAGTCAATTCAGACAAAACTGTTGATATGGAACTTAAGTTTCCTGTGTCTGATAATGATGGTAAATGTGTGGAAGAACCAGATTTAGGTGCTATATTGGAGTCTGCTGAGAAGACTGCATCTGAAAATTCATTGAAGAGAAGCAATCTAAAACGCTGTCATTCATATGATGATTCAGAAGCTCCTGTAGCAAAGAAGAAAAGGTCCATTACATTTGACAAAGTGACAGTCTACTACTTCCCACGTGCTCAAGGCTTCACTTGTGTACCATCTCAGGTATGTAATGACATTAAATTGATTATTTCACTTTTTAAAGAAATTTCTGCATGAAAGTCTTATTTGATTATTCCATGTTTGTTTTCTAATTAACGAAAGCTTCTATTTGAAATGAAGTTTTTCTTTTCAAGTGAAATTGCAGCAAATGAGGGGAAAATTATATTATTTTTCTATACCTCATTCAGAAATTTATAATATTAGGTCATTTCTTGAAGTCCTAAAGATTATTCTGTTGTGGATATGACCTGCTATTGAGAAAAGTTTACATTTTGACGTAATCAAACTGCAAAAACAGATTCCATGTTGTCATTGCTTCTATACTTGTGCAAATACTGTCTTTTTTTGTACATAGATGAAAACTTTGAAGCTATTGATTATTTCTATTAATGCTGTCACAAAGAGATGTGTTTTTTCATCAGTTATTAAGAGGTGTGAGATTTTATAGATGTTATTCAGTTTTTGAATTTGATTTCTAGGAACTGGCTTAAAAATAGTTTTGGTTTGAAAATGATATTCATTGGAAAAGGGCAATAATTACTTATATTATTCTCTACAAGTTGTGTATATATCCTCTTGCTTACAACAATCTAAACAAGAATAATATGTTTTTCTTTCTGTCCTTTTTCTACTAGCTGTCATTGAGGGATGGTAAATGAAAAGTTCATTTCTGATTATTCTGCTTGTATATGACTTTAATCCCTTTAAGGAGTCAGCAGGTCTAATTTTACTAGAGAAACAATTGAAACATTTGAGGGAATAATATTAGGATAAAATTAATTTAAGAACAATTGGGTATGTAAATAAAAAAAGAATCAAATATTAAATCTTGGAGAATTGCAGAATATGAATTCACAAGAATATTCCCCCAAGATTTCATCTGCTTCTGGTATTGTATTTTTTCAAACCTCTTCTTCAGTCTTCTCATGCATTCTTACTTTCTGAATTATTATCTCAAATCCATAAAACAGGTATCTTTCAAAAAATGTATGACTTGTAATTATGTTTCTGGACAGTTAAAACTCGATACTATTTTTCTGAATTCATCTTATATTCAGTAATTGGAGCCCTCAATTTGGAAATGTTTATTTATGATTCTATAACATCAATTATTCCATCATATGAAAAATCTGATTTTATTGTACCTACTTTTTCACGAGACCTCTAGAACTAATGAAAAAATCCACTTTTTCAAACCCACTTTTCTTTCAGAGAAATTTGCAAAATTTCATTCGATAGTTCTAATTTCTTTGAAAATAAACTTATTATTTTTATGAAAAGGTAAATTTTAGTTATCATTCAATGAATTTTTCATAAGTTGGAACTGAAATGAATCTGATGCTCTATTGAACATTTATGAGAATGGGTACAATATACTTACTTACTTACTTACTCTGGTAAGTGAAATTATTTTCATTGTACTTATCATTTTTTTGTTGAGAACACTGAAATTCTGAACTGTACACTACAATTTTCTATAAAAGAAAAAAATTGTATATTGTGGGTAGATTTGCATAAGTCGAGAAAGGGTGGATCAGGAAATTTCTCTCCCCTGAGGGTGTGATTTGCTGCTTGCTCAGAAACTAGCTTTGTGTTGAGGAAATTAAGGAAATTACTGTTTGATAAAAGTTTCCAAATCAATTTTTAGACAAGCAGTTTTTTGTTTATAAAATGAGACCAAAAAAGTTATTGATTTGGAAACTTTTATCAAAAAAAGTAATATAGACAATCATTAAGTGATACAAAAATGAAAATTACTCCTCCCAAAAATTCCATTAGATTTTCAGTAATTGCATGGCTTAATATTAATGTAAATTGATTGAGAGATATGTGGAATGATGATCTTGAACTAATATACATGATTTGAATGTATATAGTTATCTCCATTAATCTTGTGGAAATAATTTCTGAAGAATAATTTTATCTTGAGGCCCTGCCAATAGGTCATTTGAAATTTTCTATTTATTTTTTTAATAGGTTGCTTTTCACCATATTGCTCAGGTAGTGACCACTGTGATTTTTAAATTGTAGGGGGAACACATAAGCACAACACAAACATGCACAAACATCCAAGGCCAAAATGGGATTGAACCCATGACACTTAGAGCCGAGGCTGCTATGGCCCTTTGGCCTTTACGGCCATGGCTATCCAGGTCAGCGTATATTGTATCTTTGTGCCATGGATTCAAATACAAATGTATGATTTATAATATATGATGAATTATAATAAATTGAAAAAAGAACCTAAAAATCCTACTCACAAGAATCATGATATAAAGATTGATTTTTGTATCATGATTGTTGTGAGTTGGTGATGTATTGTACTTATTTTTGTTGTTTTGTTTCACTTCATTATAATACATCATGTATTTGTGTGTATAGTATGGATGGATGTGAAACATACACCAAAACATCAGTATAAACAAATAATGTTATTATAAAATTCAAAATTTTTTATTTTATGTATGATGCTCTTGATAATATGTTCAGTCCTGTTACCTGTGCTAATGATAGAGAACAAGGACAACGGTTAAACAAATTTCTTATTTATATATTAAGTAATTTACTTCAGTTTGATGTGCATTTCTTTTTATTTGCAGAAAAAGTTGTTTCTTTCATGTTGGGTTCAATAGGAAATGTAGTCTAGATAAATAGTGGTTCCAGTATATTTGAAATTATGTTTCATGTTGGTGCTTTGATGCAAATAGGCTGTAACAATTTCTAATTAATTTTTTCCCCACTTCAGACCGAACTTCATAGAAATGCAAATATACTTTACACATTTGTTTGCGTTTTTGTTACGTGCCATTTTGTGAGCCGGTTGTTATTGGTAGTCTGTCAATGAAAAGCTTGTTACTATTAGATTAGATTATTTACATAAGTTTAGAAGTGTCATTTATCTGATTTCAATGGTTAGAGAATTTTATCATTAGCATTTCTGATTTGTGTTGAGGTATACTTTTGGGGATCATCAGTTATGCATCTGTCTTCAGTGAGATAAAACAGATGTACCACATTCAGGAAATTTGGGTAAGGAAGAAGAAACCTATAGATTTATTCAATTTTCATTGTTCACTGAAAAGTTTCTTTGGCTAAAAATGTGATTGTGTGAAAGTTCCCAAGAATAATTACTTGTAGAATCAGATGTTTAATTTTTTATTTTTTCGTTTGTAACTCATTGATGCCAAACTCTGTTTTTATGGCTCTTTTGTCAATGTTTCAAGAGGTTTATGGTTCATATGACTTTGAGCATATTCAAGCTATTTTTAAGAGAATGGACTTCACAGTTTTTCTATGAGAGTGTCATAAATGAGTCTCACTTCTTGTGTATGTTAAAAGACTCATTGTTCCATCCATCAGCCAGAACAAGAATATCTAAAGGTACAGTAGAGGAATACTTATTCCAATGTCTTCAATGTATTGCATTTTCTGTAAAATCCAGTATTCCTGTTTATTTGATTCAGTTTATATTCATTTCTTAAATTGAGTTGTTATTAATGGTATGGAGAGGTTCTTTGTTTTTAATTTCAGTAAACTAAAATCTTGATGTAAATGACAGTTGTATTACATTGTGTTAAGGGGCTGCATGTAAAGTTCATGGCCTTGTTTATTGTGTGACCACAGTTGGTGCAGTCTTTTTTCTGTATTTGTTCTAGATCTGGAGAGTTATTTGTTTAAAGGGAGAGCTTACATTGACTTCATATATTTAAAAAAAATACAAATACACATTATGTTTAAATGAAATATTTGTATCATGTTTATGTTACATTTAGACATAATATAAGTTTTCTTGTGAAGGTATTGTGAAATCACTAGTGCTGACTTAACCAATAGGCCCACCAGGCCCAGGCCTAGGCCCTGTAATTTTGGGAGGGGAGGACCGTATGTTTGAACAATTTTGAATTACCTTTAATTTTTAATCATACATTTTTAGTAATTAAATTAAATGATTAAAATAAAGTAAATGTAATTCATTCGTTCATTCATTCTTTACAAAAATGAAAAGATTTGATTGTGACAATTTATTAAGACTCCTTTTTTATAATAATAAAAATTACTAAATAATATTGTAAATAAAAGAAACATTAAAAATGGGGTACGTTGTTATCAGGGTCCAAATACTCTGAAAATGGCTATGAAAATCTGTGAAGCAAGTCATCACATTATTAAATATAATCTGTTACTTGGTATTTTTATTATAACACAGATCTGAGGGGGTTGGGTCCTTTTTCTGTGCTATTTCTGAAGAAAATAAGGGTATAATCATTCACCCTTCAGTATAAAATAAAGGATATCATATTTCCAAAATTTGGCTCCTGTGGTCAGGGCCCGCAAAATGCAAATATTTCTAATTCTAGAACTTTTGTTATTTGAAGATAAAATAGCAATTATTAGTAGCAAAGAGTAACTTATTTTAAACTACTCTAGTTTACGTAAAACTAAAAGCTGAAGTGGTAGAATGCAAACTTGGTTGAAAAAGTGAGGTAATAAAGCATTTGTTTGAAAAAATTACTTGCAGTTAACTCGAAAGCTAAAGAAGGTACGTGAACTACCTCGTGGGCAATTTTGTCAGCTTTAATATTTAAAATACTAACTTTTTCGCTACAATGCAAAGTTCTTGATATCGTATTACAGTGGCTTCCAAAAATATTGGCATAGGGACAATTTGTATTAATTTAATCTGACAATTTGTTTTTAAAAAATCATATTAATTTAATACAGCACTTTAATGCGGATATGAAATCTTGAGGAATAATCACATATAAATGTAATTAACCCATTAAGGACTAGAGTTACCATATGGTCATGAGTACATCAATGATCTAAATGTGTTATAAGAAGCTGTAATTAATGTTTTCAAGGTTAGTGTCACTACAGTCGTGCCTTGAATTATATTTTGAATAATCTGTTCTATTAACTCGTTGGATGTATGCCTGTGGGTGTTATGCTGATTATTGTTGACAGAGAAATTCATACCTTTGGAAATCAGCTTATTGGATCAAGTATGGCTTTATATTTTCAATATACTTTTTTCATTGCATGTTTAATGCGTAATATGTTTTAAAGTATAATTAATTAATATAACTAATGTAAAAATAAAGAAAATTGCTTACATAATGGGCTTTGAGTACAATTATGTAATGCTAGTTATTGCTAGTTATACTAGTTATGCAAGCCGTTGGGATACATATAATTTTACATCAGGTCATTTCAAAGTGTAAACTTGAACTCTATGAACACACGTTTGGCAAGCTAGTAGCAGTGTATGTAAACAAGTTAGATTATCTCTCTGAAAGAACTTGAGATATCAGTTTTATTTTTATAATTTATTTACCAATTTCAATTTATTTGTTCATTTAAAAGAGTGGGGATACGAAGGATCTAAATAAATGAGTCCAAGTGGGATTCCAAGAGATTACCTTGAGTTACTTAAAAAAAGAAATGTCGCGAAAAGAAAGAGCCCTTATTGATTCCAAAATAAACAAAGATGATGGTTTGATTTTGGAAGCCTGGAAAGATAATTCTATCATGTATGCTCTGTCAAAATGTTATGAGACAATGTCAAAAGATGCAGAGAAGAAAATTAAAATAATAACCAGATCAAACATCATACGTACATGTAATAAATATATTAGAGGCAGGATGGATGAAAACATTCCCGCCTATAGAATCAACATAAGAGGGAAAAATAGTATTGGCCTATTTTCACCTTCTGCTCATATATGCTGCAATTAACAATGTATGGGTATTGTGCAAAAATTCTTTAGGGCAGTCAATACCAAATCTTCACTTCAGAAGACAGATTGTCACTACTTCTCTAACTAAATATACAGTTCTGTCAAGAGGTTCTGGAATGGCCACAATTGCCAAAGAAGTTTGACACTCAATAAAATGTCCAATGATTTAAGATACGATGAGCGAAATCATTTGATTCAACCTGTACCATACTAGAAAAAGAGGCAGAAAGCTGGAGAAATGTGTTCGTGTTGGTAGAACAAAATGTTCTAAATGTAAATTAGGAATATGTGTTCTGTGTTTGGAATTTTTCATACAAAATAATTTTCAAATCTATTACAGTGTGAGTTATTTGTTCTCATAAAGGACTAGCTTGACCATATGGTCACTCCCTTTTCTTCTGAATAAAATTAAACAAATTTATTTTAAACCTAATTTTATTGATTCTTATCCTCTTAAATGTTATTTGTAAACTTTTATTTTGTTATTTTTTCAACAAATTATCCATTACAAAAATTCCGTCCTTAAGGGGTTAAAAAAAAGAACTAAAATCTGGAAGAAGGTATTTATTTACTATCACAAAGATATGCTCCATTTGCATTTCAACAAAATTATTGGGACCCCAGTATTTTTTAAAAAGTAAAATTTAAGTAAAAAAACTTTCTAATATTTTGTGAGTCCACCTTTCTCCTTCAGAACTTCTTTTAATCATTTTGATGTACTGGCAATCAACTTTGAGATATAATTTGAGGGAATCTTTCCCCACTCATGATTTCTTTCAAAGTTTCTTTGTTAATAATGGGACTCTGGCTATCTCTGTTTCTAATTTTGCCCTCGGATTTTCAATGGGATTGATGTCAGAACTTTGAGGAGGAGGAGGAGGATGTAGTACTTTTTGACTGTTGTAAAGAGGTCACAGCCTTGGAAGATGGGCAGTGTACTTAGGGGCATTGTTATGATAGAAAAGAAACTTTCAAAATCGGTGTGAAGATTTCGGACACTTGTACGCATGTGTGAACGGCCAATGATGTATTACAATTTACACAGTATTCCCATTATTACTATAGTGGCTCAATTTTGTTAAGCCAGGCTACAATTTTTGAATGGATTGTCCGAACTGAAATTGCTCCTCCCCCCTCCATTACTTTCTGGAAACGCGTCTACGGCTACCTGCCCTGACACAGCTCAGAGCAGCACCCTCTCCACTGGGTGCTGCTCAGAGGCCAGTGCCCATCCCGGCGTCTTTGTATCATCGCCGGCCCAACAACAAATTTAATTTGAAGGGAAAATCTCTTATCTTCAATTTTGTAGTTGTAGGAAGACACCAAAAAAAATTGAAACTTTTTCCAAAATTCAAAGTCAACCGTTAAAATCAGACCCATGCCACCTTTATAAGTGTATTTTATTCTATTCCTACAATATATTTAAAGGAAAAAAATTGGAGAAGAATGTTTTTCAAAATTTCAAAGCTCAGCTAGAGCCAGATGGACAGTGGTTTCTTCAATTTGGACAAACTACGCATGGATTTAGGGGCTAGTGGTGTTGGCAGACGGATGGACAGATATTTTGCCGTCATTGATATTTCAGTACCAAGAATACCCAGAAAACAAGAATTGTGTGTACACCACATGTTAGAAGTTTTTTTTTCTTAATTTAGCAACTGGATTTATCCACTTTTCCGTTATCAGGGCTCGTCAATGAATTTTTTGCTGCCGAAAATCCGCCGTTTTTTCGCGCAGCATTACATAACTTTCTCTATATTATGTATATTACACCATATGTGCGTACGTATACAAGAAAGTAGAAATGGTTCCACATTTTTTTATTACATTTTATTGTTGAGTAGTGCAAACGACGTTTAAGAGAACGGTGCAGGTCTCATTTTCGTTGAAATCCTCGATATTTCGAAAATTGAAAAAGAAAAAAGGGGAGGGGGGGGCTCATAGAAAATCTGTTGTTCTAAATTAGCTCTTTAAAAAAGGTCATGTACAATTTTTTGTAAAAGTAATAATTAGTTACTTTTACTTAATGATCTTGAAGTTGTTAGCATGCAATTTCAACATAAAGTAATAAATAAAGACAAATAGGTCTCACCAGACCAGCAAACACTCAATCAAATTGATCATGTCCTAAGTAATAGCAGAAGGAAGAGATTGTGGTAGATGTGAGGACACTAAGAGGACCCAATATTGATACGGATCATTATCTAATTAAAGTTATAATTAAACAGAAATTACTGATGCTCTACCTAAAGAAATCTCTAAGAACAACAAAATGGAATAAGACTAATATGCAAGACCCTTTAAAACTCAGAGCATACAAAACAAGACTAATGTACACTCTCAAAACACCAAAGTGATGTAGGTAGTGAAAGTAAAGATGTTTATCAGCATTGGGAAGATGTAAAAAAAGAAAATAGTGGGTGTTGCAAATGAAAAAATTGGTATGCAAAGTATAAGACCAAAAAATGAATGGTGTGATGAATGTAGATGTGCAATACATGAAAAGAATAAGGCAAGGGATAGCAATGCACACTAAAACAAGAGCTAGGTATGAGTTTTACCAGTTCAAAAGAAAGGAAGCAAATAAAATTCGTTGAAAGAAAATGTGGGTAAATCAGAAACTCGCTGTAATTGAGCAGAGCTACAAGAACAACAAAACTAGAAAGGTTTTTGGTGAATTAAAATATAATCTGAAACTTAATAATTCTACTACTGATGATGCAGAAAATTGCGAGGAAAGTGCACGACCAACATATAATGAAGTATTTATATTATTAATAATCTTAAAGTCAGTAGGGCAGCAGGCTCAGGCAACATCCTGACAGAACCTCTTAAGCATAGAGGAAGACTATTAAAAAAAGAACTGCTTAAAATAATGCAAAAGATATTTAAAAAGGGAAACAGACAAAATTTCAGTAACTAAAGACTGATAACTTCATTAAATGTTGCATACAAAGTTTTTGCAAGTATTCTAAACAATAGAATAGTATTCTAGAGATCAATTATAGATGATATATTTATAGTAAGACAGGTTTTTGAGAAATATCTGGAATATAACATAAACATATTCAATATGTTTATTGATTGTACACATGCCTTTGATTCTGTTCTCAGGACTAAAATCAATGAATGTCTTAAAATATTTAATGTACCAAACAAAGTAAGAAGACTGATTATGCTCACATTATCTAATACCAAGGCGAAAATTAAAGTCCATAATGAACTAAGTTGCGATTTTGAAATAACAACTAAAGTGAAACTGGGAGATCCATTGTTAGCCTCTCTGTTTAGTATGATAATAGATGTAATTACGAAAAAACTAGATATAAGGGGCAATGTCACCTCACGTGTAAAACAATGTGCGACAACAAAACATGTGCGAATGATACCAGATCTAAGTTCACCCTTGAAGAAAAGTTCAACAACTGAAAGAGCAATCTTTACAGTATGGACTATTTATAAATGACCAAAAGACCAAATTCATGAGATGTAAATCTGGCCCAACAAAACTATGATATTAGTGTTGATAATCTTAATTATCAAGAAGTTAGTTCATATAAATATCTCGGGCCTAAAGTCATAATCATATAGAAGAAGAAATTAAAGAAAGAATAGTAGCTGGTAATAAAGCTTACTTTGCCAATTGAGTATTCTTTAGAAGTAAATTGATATCTAAAAGTGCAAAGTTAAGACTATATGGAAGTAATACAGTTGGTAGTCATGTATGCAGCAGAAACGTGAGTCCTCTGAGAAAGTGACATATAAAGGTTAATGATTTTTGAAAGAAAAATTTTGAGAAGGATTTTTGGACCATTTAAACAACCAAATGGCATTTGAAGAATCAAATATAATACGTAATTGTATAATCAAATAAAACAAATATTGTTAATTATATCAGATCTTTAAGATTAAGTGTGGTGGGACATGTCTACAGAATGAATGATAGGCTAGTAAAGAAAGTTCTTGGATAGAACCCTATTGCAAGCAGAGTTAAAGGAAGACTGAAGACAAGACGGAAAGATGATGTCTTAAATGATCTCAAGACAATGAAAATAAGGAACTGGACTATGAAAGTGATCAACAGAAAGGAATGGAAGGCCATAGTTGAACAGGCCAAAACAATTAGCAAATAATGTTGTTGAACCTCACTAAGAGGAAGAGGTGAAGAAACCGTTTGAAATACAGAATTAATTTATGTGCTTTTCTAAATATATATATTTCCAATACACTCTTACAAATTGAAAGTTTGTTACTTTTTGTCTTGAACTTTTCTTTTCACTAACTCATCCGACAATGATGCTTAAAACACTCAAACATTCAAAAGAATTATTGTAGATATGAGAATACATTTGTAACGTAATCTGGTTTTCAGAAAAGATTTGTAGTCTCAAGAATAAATTTTTTTCTTTTACAATTTTTTGACATAAATGGCTCTATTGTTTAAAATAATTCAAAAACATTTTTAAAGATGAATTACAAACGTTTTGTTGTAATAATTTTTTTTCTGTACTGATTTACTTTTTCACTTTCAAAACTTTTTATTTACCATTTATGCTGCATTGTTACTGTTTCCTCTCTTGTAAGAAAGACTTCTCATAATATTCTATTCTTGTTTTCAGGATTATTTGTTTGGAATTATCATATTAACAATGTTGAGCTTGTTTCAGTATACTGTGTGAATAATGTTGGATATTACTCTTTCAATAAAGCACAAATTCTCATAAAACTGACACTAAAATTTGAAGTTCCAGCTCTAACACCCTTTAAATATGTTATATGAATTCTTAGCTGTAATTAAATGTGTCATAATGTTGATTACAAATTTTGTAATGGTTATTCTAATTGTAATTCGTTACACAAAGAAATAGCAATTTCAGTCGTTCTAGGGAGGGTGAAATAATTCTCTGTAAGTACAAAAATATTATAATAAATTCTTATTGCCAGAATGCAAAAATGGTACTGCACATTGTAATGAATGTTATTCAAAAGATTGAAGAATTCTCAAGTTATCAGTAAAATCTAATCAGTGACATAGAAAGAATGAATATTGCTAGGATACATTCTCAAAGGTGCAATAATGCTCGGCTTGTTTTTCTAGAATTCTTTTGCAATGAATTGAGTTGCAGAAAGTTCTGGAATAATTGGTACAATCCATGTAAACAGTATCACATCTGAAAGTTCCTTGTTTTGCAGGGTGGTTCAACACTGGGAATGGCATCTACACATGCTCATGTACAGCAATTTTCTTTATTGGAACATGCTGTTGAACAACGCCGTCTTCATCGACAAATACTTCTACAGTTGCGGAATGAACGATTGAGTGCACAACGAGCTATGGCATCTTCAAGTGATGATTCAGATAGTGAAGAAGAACAGAGTGATATTTCTGAGTCAGAGTTGGATCTAGATAGCTATTATTTTCTGCAGGTAATGTCATTGAGAGAAAATTAAAACATTTTTCAGTCTCATGGAATTTTGCTTGACTGATTCTTTGGGGTAAATTAGTGATACGGAATTTTAGAAGTTTGCTATACAATTTGTATACATGTAGGAATATATATTTTTAAAATTTTGAAAGATGATGGATTGATTTCATGTAACACTGTTTCTGGATGCTGCCAAAATATAACTTTTACGGGGAGGGATAAAAAAAATTTAAAAAACGACTTAATATTTTCAAAGGATTCAAAGCAATTAAATTAAGCTAATAATTAAAGATAAGTTTTACAGAGCCATTAGCATAATTAAATCTTAAAAATATATTCCCCTTTTGTCACCTGGAACATTTTTATTCTGGCAGATGTGCTATCGCCCTTCCAGAAAAATAATATTTTGATATTTTATATAAATTCAAATTTTTAATAAAAATTAAAAGAGAACAGATGTACCAAGCTACTATTCCTGATTGTAAGCTTATGAAATGCAGTTTCTGCTCGGTGAATTTTCATTTTTCAGTGGTTGTACCTTTTAATTTGTGCAGTCCCTGGTCAAATAAGTTCTGAAAATTGATTGAAAAATACCACAGGGAAAATAATTAACAAGGTTAAATGGAGGGAAATCTTTCATTAGCCTTATAAGATGGTCATTATGTATCTTGCTTTAGAAATAATCTGGGAAGTAATGGAACTACCTGGAAACATCCTCTCCTATATTGTTTCAGTAGTAAGAGATGAGTTTTGCGACTCTCACAGGCGGTCTTTATAAAGAAGGTCTCTAAAGAAAGAGAAATTCACAGAGGTGTATCTAAATATCTATGTCAGATGCAACCTGCTATTTAGTTAAATAGTTCCATAAAGAAGCATTCCAGGGCTTTAAAACCTGGAATTTTGAGACCCAAGGCCCCAAAAATACCTCCCTCACTCCGTAATCTACAGGATAAGATCCTCTTGGACATTCTATTTCTTTTTTGCAGGTTCTGCACTTCTTCATTCTACCCCACCTGTTCAGAGATGTGCAGAATCTGCAACTGTCTGTGAAATTAAACTAATTACTTAATATTCTACGCAATTAAATTGCATGGGTTTACCTCTCTGTTCAGTAATAAAGTTAAATAGGAATATTTGTATTGACAAAGGTGTATTATACTGTTACGTTAAAATACATTCAGTTAGTACAATTATATGGAGACTTATAGGACAAGTAATTAAGGATAAGAGGGTCTTGAAGAAAAAGATATATTATGGAAGGATACAGAAGAGGGTGGGTGTTTGTGCATTGGTATTCTAGTTTCTTCTTAATATTGTTAATCTCTTACATTTCTCCCTGGAGGATACATTGAAAACAGCCTAAGGCTAACTAAATTTGGTAACAATTACTCAGGACTACAAAGTGTACGTGTGTAGATTCACATTTTAAGCTTTGTAAAATGAAGCATAATTCTCAGCTTCTGAGTGGATTACAGCAAGTTTTTGTTTTTTTTTTTTCCTTTCAGCCTGTGCCAACCCGACAGCGTAGGGCTCTGTTACGTGCTGCTGGGGTGAGAAAAATTGATTCATTGGAAAAAGATGAATGCAGAGACATACGATCATCTCGTGAGTTCTGTGGATGTGGATGCAAAGTGTATTGTGATCCAGATACTTGCTCATGCTCACAAGCTGGAATCAAATGCCAGGTTTGTAGTATTTCTTGGTTTCAGATTGAACCTTCATTTCAATCTTCTCTGGAATAGGATGGTAGAGATGCACATTCTGTTGTATTATTATGGAATTGTATTCTTTTTTAATGTTAACTTTACACATTAAACTCGTGTTTCAAGAACATACAGTATGTACCAGTTTTGTTGGTTACATTTTGACATACCAGTTACATTTTGGAAATACGATACAGAAAATTAGTATAAATATTGGTTTCATCCTCAATGGTAATGCATTTTTTGTATGTTTTTTTTTTTTTTTTTTTTTTTTTTTTTTATACACTAAACAAAAACATGAGAATTAGACAAAGCAGAAAAATATATTTCAATAAAGAAAAACAAGAATCCTTTCTTTGAACTATTTCTGTTCATACATGAATCAGAAATAACAAAACACTTGTAGTAAACATTGCAAAAAGCTCAAAAATTTAATATACAAAGTTCTAATATTTAGTTCATGTCCCTTGGCCTTGATAATTGCTTTGTTTATTCGCTGCATTGAATTAACAAGTGTCTAGCAAACTTCTGGGCTAAATTTTTGCCACCCTTCCAAAACAGTTGTTGTTTGTTTTTTTTCAGTTGTTTTTTTAAACTTTTTTTTTTTACAAATATTGTATTTTTTTATTCTAACTTTCATTGAGGCCCCCATATGTTTGATTGGATTCAAATCAGCTGGCTTTGCAAGCCTTACAGCAAGAAGTTTTTCCCCCGTGTCCAACCTCTTGCTTCTTCAAAGCAAATTCTTTCTGGAACCATTATATTTAAATTTCATAAAAACATATTGCACCATTGCATTTGTTTTATTTATCATTTGTCCTTTATTTTGTAATGAATTACCTTTGAGGGTTAGATTAACGATTACTCCTGTCAAATGAATACTAAGTTCTTTCTGTTGACCCATATTCTAGGAGATGAAAGCAGTGTGAAGCACTCACTGTCACTTTATCTCAGAGTTTAGCCCAGGCCATTACTAAATCTAAGTTTGTTTAAAAATTCTTGTTTATACTAAGGTTTGTATTATGTAACTCAATCATACAAACAGAAATGGTGCATCAGTTCAGCGACCTTTTTACCTCTACATTTTCTGTGCCTGATACTGTGAAAAATAATAGTGTTTTATGACATGCAATGTCGTTCTTATACATCTAGAAAGTGTACCTAAAATTGGTTTTAAAGTATATCAACAGCGAAAGATGAAAATCAGTATTTATTGAAAAAGATATCAGGTGTACAAACAGAAATGGTATATAGTGTTGCATATTGACTGCATTGAAGTTATCTTTACTACTTCTTTTTCTACTAGCTTTGTTGTTTTTTACTTATTATGAATAATGCTGAAATTTATATAGCAATTCCTAAACATTTAGTCACGTTTGTTTACAGAAGGTTGGAAAGTTATTTGAGGAAATAGGAAGTTAGAGTGATAGAAATGGCTGATTTGATTGTGCTGGAGTATTGTGCATTTTTAGTAAATTGAGACTTTTAGTCTATTTATAAACTTGTTTGTTTTAATTTCTCATGTTAAAAAAAAAAGAGGGGGGCATATCACTGTATAGATTGGAAACTATCACAATAGATTCACTTTTGCATATTCTATAAAAATCTTTTTGGAATTTTATCTGTATTAATAAAACTGACACTATGTGTAATTTTACATTGTGCAAATGCTGCCCATTTATATGCATGTACCTGGGTAAATTACTTAAAGCGTGTTACTATGGTTGGGTATGCACATGAATAATATAATTCAAGATAATACCTGGATGAAGACATAAATAACTTGCACATATGTGTCCATAATGTAATAATCTAAAAATTGCATGCCTGAGTGTATAGTATAGAGTTGTATGTAAATACATTATTGAAAATAGCAGTGTACAAAAAATGTACACAGTCAATATTCAATTACACATTTACACAAAATTCAGTTCAAGTTAATGTGTATTGAAAAGAAAATTCTCCAAAGAAATTGTTTTAACAAAATGTTTTAAAGTAAATGTCATTCCCAAATGTACAATATCCTGGGTGGCTTTGAGACACCCCATGTATGTTCCACACAGCTTATGTTGCAAAAAATGTTAAAACCCAAATTTGGTTCGGACTTTGACTGCTCCAATTGAACTATGTATAGACATTGAAGGCATAGATCTGCAAAATATTTTAAGTAATGCAATGCCATTGGTAGAAATAGAAAATAAACTGTTCTATCATTTCTTCTGTGCTTTGAACATTAGAGCATGCGTTTGAAGTTTAGGCTTCATCCATGCAAATTTCTCCGTACTAATGAAAGATAAATTTATATAGATAAATAATGGTGTGGAGGGTAGGAGAACTAATACTACTACTATTACTACTTAGTATTATTAAAACTATTTTTATAACCTTACTATTATACTTTTTTAAAACCTGGAATAGATTACACATTTTTTTGTTTGTTGATCTATGGACAAAATGGACATGCTGTAGATGTACCCTTAATCAGTATTATTTGCTGCCACATAATCATTGTAACCAATGGTTGATCACTGTCTGTTGCAACAATTTCTAGGGATCTTTCAAAGAATTGCAATTAGATTACATAGCAATTTGAAAGTTTAAAGTTGCTGGTTTCTACAGTCAATCGTTTTTCCAGATAACAAGGATAAGTTTTTCGTGAATTACATCAATTGTGGTAATTGAATGAAATCAGACCATATTGAAAATAATCTTAATGCAGGCAAAGTCCCTGGAAGTTGACTTGTAACTTATTATTTATTCGGGTGACTTCCCTCAAGATTTTAAAGAAAATGATTGCTTTTGGAAAATATCTTCGTCAGTGTTTCGTATGATCACCTACTTCCATTATCTTCTCAACAAGGGAAAGTTTTCTTTATTAAGATGAAAATGAGAATCAGTATATGAATTTTTGAAGGTTTGCTGGCAGTTTTTTAATTTTTTTTCTTTGGAATTAAAAGAAAATCTTGAAAAATAAATAATTTAAATAAATGTAGAATTTCTCTGGTATGCACGATATTTTATTTAAAAATGTGTTATACATTTTCTGAGGGAGTTGAATTTATTACTATTTTTTTTCATTTAATACATGTTCAAACTCCTCATGAAACCAAAATATTCTAGAATTCTTTAAATGATTTTGGAATGTCCCGAAAATATCAGATTACTCTAATAATTCTTATTAGTCTAATTAAATTAATTATTGAAGAATACTTGAGAAGCATTTGTTTATTATATGTTGTCTTGGGTTACTATTTTTTGTTTATTGAATAATGACTTTAATCATACATTTATAAGAGAAAAATCTTCTTCTTCTCCTTCTCTTTTTTTTACTAACAAATTCAAAAAATTATATTTATACAAAATGGCACCGATATGTTTTAAAGGATCTGATTTAAATTACTAGTTTTCATAAAATTTAATAACTGAATTATTTATTTAAATTCAAATTTTATATTTTAATTTTCTGTGATTTGAGAGTTAAAACATAGAAGCATTTTGGTCTGTATGAAACAGTACTTCGAGTTTGTGAAAAAATATAATAACCCTCTATGGAAATGCTTTCAAGATGTTAGCAAGTGAATATTTTAGTTGTAAGGGGTTCAAATGAGATTCACGTAAAGACAACAATTTAACTAATTTGCGGCTCATAACCTTGTTTGAACACAACATATTGTTATCAGATAATAGAAGACAAATATAATACAAAGAAATGTCAATTTTTTATATTATATTTGCTGAAGGTTTCATTTAGGATTAATAAATTGCCTGAAATAGGTAATCTTGACATCTCATTATGCCAATGCAGCTTATTTCTTTTAAGAAAAGAGAGATTTTCATAGTTCTATCTGTGCATCTTAAGAATTATTGTATTTTAATATAATTTTCGCTTAAAACAGTGAGGATCAGATGACCAACATGTTGAAATTTAACTTTTTTGTCTTAATATGTAGGTCTGCTTCTTGTCTAAACTAGACTTTACATGGTGTGTGGGACAATTTTTTGAGATTTGAAAGACAGATATTACACAGATATTACTATGCAGATGCAGCAAAATAACAGAAATTGAATAGAAAAAAATACTTCTGTAATAGCACAAATAGTAATGCTTGTTATGAAAACCGAAGATGTTAAACTTTTTCATTTAAATTACAGTGAGTATATGTTTTAGGCAGTAATTTGATGATCATTTGGGAAGCATAATTCTTTTTTTAAAGATAACTCTGTGATCAAAACACTTCCCCATCACAGGATTGATTGAAATGTTCCTCTGGGGTGAATGCTACTCAAGAGAATATGAATATAGAATTTCAAAGTCATTGTGTCTGTTATGTGACTAGATCTCTGCCTTGCCTTAAGAGAGGATGGGGAAGAAGTTTAATGTGAGCCATGTGTTTAAATGGCTACAGTATTTACCAGGTGGGATCAACAAAAATACCGAAGTCTCGTAATACCCAAAGTCTTCTTTCCTGGAGAGTTGCTTTATTTATTTGATCTTCTTAATGTAAGAATGACTAACAGTATTTTCTTGTTTATTTAGAATTTCATTTTCATTGCTTTTTTGATGAACTGTTGTAGTGTTTATAGTATTTTTGAAAATCATAATGTATGAACTTTTTTATTTTATTTTATTTTTTACCGTAAGTCAGGGTTACATTTGTTATTGTATGAATAGTTTAAGAAATCTTTTGGTAATGCAATGAGTATGAGTATAATTTTCTGTATTCTAATTTTTCAATTTCAGGTTGATCGATTGAACTTCCCTTGTGGTTGTACAAGGGATGGTTGTGCTAACTCCAGTGGACGAATAGAATTTAACCCAGTGCGTGTCCGCACACATTTTATACATACATTAATGCGTTTGGAATTGGAGAAGAAACAGAAACTTGAAGTTGAAGATGAAAGTCCTTCAACTAAGCCTCCACAACAAAGAGTCCAGTGGAGTGATGAAAACACTTTGGCAACAGGAAATGTGTATGCGGATATGTCAAAACAGACTCCATCTGCAAATGAAGGAATGGGAATGCCAAAGTACAGTGGTAGCCTTCTTCGTGATGTGAACCTGGGAGCAGGAACAGAAGTTGAATCTTGTGTACATGCTGGAAATTTTACCAATCTTCACTATAGTACCAGTACAGAGCCACAAGGAATTTCGACAGGTATGGAAATTGGAATTTCTCCACCACAATCTGTTACTGGTTTTCCTGGCATGGTGGGAGATCTTCCTGCAAGGGAAGACTCCCTTGACCTTTATGCTTTCCGTGATGATGGTTACTCAGAGGATAATAGTAGCGAGTTGGCTGCTGATCGCATGGAGAGCAATCCTGCTTCTGATCACTCCCAATTCCTCTCTCACCACACAGCAGGTCCTCCCTTTCCCCAAAGAAAAGACCCAGCCATAGTTAATGCTGGATTTAATTCAGGATCTGTTTTCCATTTTGACCATCCTTCAACACGACCATTTCCAGGTACGTCGGAAATGCTGGTCAGTCCTGGCTTTGCAGACGCTGGTGCAACTACATATAATTCTCAGACCACTTCGTCCACTCCAAGTATTCTTGATGTGCCATATGATGAGAACACTGCCAAATATCAGTATTCATCCAGCTTTTCGCAGAATTTTCCTGTTCATCATTCAGCACCTAATACTTTTGGCCATTATAATCCTAATCCCCTGTATGGAGCAGAATATTCTGATAAAACATCAGGGCAGATTGTGGAAAATGGCTATAAAGAAAATTCTGCAGGTGGATCTTCAAATGCTGAATTTAATCAGCATGCTCTTTCACCTGCAAATGGCTCATATCAGAATTTTCAGTCTCTTTCTGATTTGCGAGAGAATTATCCATTGCAGGATCGCTCAGCTGTTCCCAATTCTACAGAATCCTGCAATAAGCAAGTGAATGCAAATATAAATCACAGTCATTATACTAATTTGCATAATGTGTGTCCGTTAACCAACAAATTGGACTCTTTCTCAGAATTACTCCAGGGACGGTATTCTTACATGACTCCTGGAAGGACAGGTAACAGCGTTGCTTATGATGATTCAGCTGCAGGCATAGCAGGACCATCAGCAACATTTAATAGCAGCGGAGGCTCTGCCGAAGTTTTAGTGGAAAACGAATCTGTTGCAGTGCAACAGAATGACTCAAGCAATGACTCGGACAAATGTGATCGTGGAGCAGCTTCTACCAGTGTTACAGATCCTGTTGTAGAGGACTGTGATGAGAACTTTGGTGAAATCATTAAGAAGACTATGGTGGAAACTGTGTCTGCGTAATATATTTTTGTGTTTCATGAAAGTTGTTTATATTATATTGTAAAGTATTGTAGTTATTAAATTAGATTTTGTTTTAATAAATGTTGTGAAAAATGTGTAGAAATATTTAAATTTTTTGTTACCATTTTATTTCCTTCTGAAAAATCATTTATAAATGCTTCGCTGAAATGCTTTGATTGTGAAAAAAGATCTTTTTAGTTTCTTGCCTCAAGTACTTGAAGAACGTAATTGAAGATATTCTCTTAGAGAACGATGATTTTAAAGTGATATTTAAAGTTGATTAATTTAATGGTACATATTTAAAAGAATTTTCCTGCAATATTTTAGCTAAGAAATATTCAAAGAAATATATGTCTTGACAAATATTTTAAAATCCGAGTATTGAAATTCTAGTATTTCTTGATTTCACTTCTGTAATTCTTTCAAAACTTTTCCTTTTTCAAATAAAATTCCTCTTTATGAAAATTGGGAGTGAAATCCGTGTTCTGGGACTCAAGTCATCAGAATCGCTCTATTTCAATCTAGGACCACCCCTCTCTGGACCCTAGTCTATGTTAGAGCTAATTTTGATAACCAACTTGATTTTGTGGTTTAAATGGAAGACAGTGGGCTCCAATGTTTTATTGCTTGCGATTATTAACCAGATTTATAGAATAAACAGTAAATTTTAATAAAATCTTAAAATTAATACAAAACACTTATTTGCTATTGTTTGTTCTTTCATTGTGTGAATTGTAATCAATCTATTATAATCATTAACATTTCTTCTTCAAGAAAATTTGCAAGTGTAGGTTTCTTGCTGGAGAATCTAATTTAAAAAATGTTTGAAAATTCAAAGACCGCTTTTAAATACAAAGATTTATGTGTTTATGTAAACACATACAGTCAACTCCGGTTTTAGTGAACTTCTGAGGACTAACATTTTTGGTTCAGTCTCCAATGATGTTAAAATTAAATAGAATTTCTCCATAACTATTGAATTTATTAATATAGAGATTCAGCAAAATACATGAATAGCACGATCTGAAAATTTCAATATCTTTATTTGTCCTTAAATAATCGTTTGCTTTATACATTTTTCATTAGTAATTTCTCCAGTTTGTGTTCTCTTCATACTTGATTCTGCATTGTCCTCTTGTGTCTAAGTATCGTAATGCAGTCTTGACACCCTTCAATGCCTCTTGCACTGTTAGAACACCATCCCATTCTCCGAAAGCTCTTTTACTCGTGAAATGATGTACGAGATGCTTTCGGTAGTTGGATGGCACAAGTGGCTAATGAATCTGATCACTTTTCCGCAAGGCACAACGGGTATCATCAGGCTGTGACAGTCGCCCACTTTAGACTAAAGCTAGCAGCGACCACCCAGAAAATCCATCTTAAAATCAATTCAAAAATATGAAACCACACCTAAAATATTAGGCGAATTTTGGGCTCTAGTAAAATAAAATCAGCATTTATATTCCAAAATTCAGGGCTGAACAACGAGAAACAATTAACATTGCTTCTTATGTGCGAATAAACACAAAAATCAAACAACTCCCTCAAATAATTTTGAGCTAGTCTCGTTCTCATTAAAAAAAATATAGTAATTAAACCATCCCAAATTTTTTTCCGGTCTTCAGTATTTTCGTTGTTATAAAACCCAACTACACACATTTCTTATCCAGCTATCGAATATTGTCTAAAACATATCCAAGGGAATACAATAGTCGACACCGTGTTTCACTAAAATATTTAATGCAGACACTCATATATTTTACTGTAGAAACATCCGTGGATTCGTCAACTATAAGTGAGTATGGCATACTCCCAACATCTTCAACCAGATCTTTGAGTAAACATGACGCAATAACATTTTTAACAATGCTTGCACACTTAGTTTCATGTAATTTGATTTTATCAAACCAAGTTCCTGTACCCAATGTTTTGAGAGCATCACATAAGTGATTCACACTTTTAATGGAATTGTGCATTGCAGTATAGAGTGCTAAACGCATATCTTTCTTTTTTTCAGCTTGAGAAATTGATGGCACAAAAGATAGTCGTGCCTGTTGTCTTGAAGGATTCAAATTACTCATATTCTTCGTATGTTTTGCAGTCTTTCCATGATCCTGAAGATTCCGTTTGTGACTTCTTAAGCCAATTTTACAAACTGAACAAAAAGAATCCTTGCTTTCGTCATTCTGCTTGACATTCCGTTGAAGCCACCCTTTAAAAAATATAATTTCAGATTTATGTAGAAGAAAGATAATTTAATTTACAATCACTGTACTTAATTTCATAGAAAAATCAACTTATTTTATCTAACGATCAAACAACTTCAATACTTGGTTGTTTATGTTTATAAAAGACACATTATTTTTTAATGGTTAATTACCTTTTGCCCAAGATTCCTCTTCCCAATTTTTCAAATGTTTTCTACTATCATCTTTTGGCATTGTAAAACATAAATGTAACATAATTATTACAATTTGTGAAAAATACGCTATATAAACGCTTGCAAACTGCGTAGACTCGATCCTCTATGACTGAATACAAAGAAGTGATAAGGATCGAAGTTAGAGAAATTGAACAATTACTAAATATGTGTGGTAAGCTTTAAGCCGAATGGCCCAATTAAATTCATTTTACGCAATAATCTCGCCACCCGCCAATTTAAGTTTTATTTCCGCCAGTGCTTTCGAAAAAGCGCCAAAATGGCGGGAAACCGCCAATACTGGGAACCCTGATGTGCATATTAACGGCCTGAGAGATATTGAAAAAAAAAATGATTGAATTGGGATTCTGTCTACACCACGTGTTAAAGGTTTTTTTTCTCTTAATTTAGCAGCAACTGAATTTATCCACTTTTTGGTTATCTGGGCCCGACTGATTTTTTTTGTGTCGAAAATCCGCCATTTTTTCGGGCAGCATTACATAACTTTCTCTATACTACATACATTACTCCGTATATACATAGTATGTATACGGGAAAGTAATGAACAGCTTTCATTAATATTCGTGTATTTTCACTCTCACTTTTTCAAAAATTGTATAGCGGAGTTTCTGGTCTCTAACACACTGTATGTTCATGCTAGAACTGCGAGACCACAGAAATGTTAGTCAGTCGGCGCATTTTTTGAATCCGTACGTTTCACAGCGTAGACAAATTTATTCTTTTTGAAGGTCTTTTAAAAAAAATACCACGTGGACAACGGCCTATACTTTTCAGGTTGTCGACTGTGCTTCCATAGATTACAAGAAATGCTGAGAAAAAAAAAAAAAGATTTTTATCGCACCGCGGATCATAGACGTATATTACTATATGTCTATGCCGCGGACATACGAAACGTTTCGTGAGAAGCACCTATTTTTCGGCATTTGAAATATTCAAGAATTCGGATATTGACACTAGGGTGGTGGCTTGGATAAACGAGCTATTACGTGATAGGAAACAAGGTTTGAATCGGAAGATATCTATCAACCTCTGCAAGTGTTACGCCAGGGATTCCACAAGGAAGTGTCATTGGACCTCTCATGTTTCTCGCCTTCGTGAATGACTTGCCAAAAAATTTAGTTTCAAATGTAAAACTTTGCTAATGAGTGTATCATTCATCGGGTGTAATAAATCAAAGGAGGACGTAGATATTTTGCAGCGAGACAGACAAATTACACTCCTGGGCAAAAACAAACGGCACGGAAATAAATAGTTATAAATAAAAATAAATAAATAGAAAGAAATAAAGAGTAAAACCATCTCGTTTGATAGGGGTCGAAGTTATGGTGAAACTGAGTACAAATTGAACAACAATGTCATAGCTACCGAGACATTGCAAATATTTCGCAATTCAATATTAGTGTCAATTATGTTATTAGTGTTTAATACATAAGAATTATTTATTTTTTCATTTTAAATTAGTACGTTGCGAACACAGTTTTTTATATTTAAATTTATTTTACGTTAATAGTATTACATACAGTGAATGCGCTAAAGGCGTGAAATGAGATGTACACCGTTTTCTCGCTTAAACAATGTACAAAAGAGGCAAATTTTCGACAATATTCGATTCACTCCTATGTCGAGTACGGCTGTACATCGTGCTGGCGAGAAAAAAACAAGAAAATCCAATTCTTCCTGGTATGATTCACAAAAATGGCTAGCAGGTAGTGGAGTTAAGCTAAACTTTATTGTTGACAATGCCTTTTATTGTAAATTAAGGAGAGTACTAGGAATAGAGATGGATATTTTGACATGAAAAATTTATGAAAAGCTAAAAGATACGAAATGTCAAAAGATCACACATGTCTGTAGAATCGGGTTATTAAGGCTAAATGTACCGACACTAGTTCAATTTGTCACCACCACGTGGCAGCACCAAAATAAGCAAAATTTACTAGACCGATGTCTGAAGAAATGGTCCGATTTTCGATCTGTAAACGGCATTGGACTCCTTTTTAAAATAGAATTTACGCTACGAAGCAGTTTTTTCAAAAAAGATTTCCAAAAACCTTTTTTAAAAATTTTCTCATAGTTCCCGGAAGAAATTAGAAAATGTGGGCTTATAGCGCGATGACGACGTGCTTCCAGAATCCAACGCCGTGTCAATCATGCAAATCGGATGAATAGGAGCGGCGTAAAGTGAAATTTGGAAAACACCTTCCCCCCCCCCTTCCCGCTCCACACCGTTGCGTCACCCGACCCTTGTGGGCCCTCCCTCGACGCGGCCGAAAGGCCAAACCCAAGGGCCTGCTGCGCGGGAGGCCGAACTTTCAGACAGGCAAGCCGGGCAGTCGGTTTATGCTTTCGTCCCTTTCTATCTCAATCTATTTTTCTCCGCAAATCAAACTAGTGATGCTGTAACACAACTAAACGGTCTCGTATCATCTGTAATAATCGTATTTTGTAGCTATATATCTCGTTCACATATTTCCGTCTTCCTTTGAATACCATAAAAAAATGATTTGAGGCATTACTCAAAATATCGATTCCGATTTGGAAACTGATGTCAAAAAGAAAATTTAACTAATTGTGTAGATATCACCAATATTCCATGTCCTAATATCTTATTTTACATACATTTTACTTCTAAGATCTTCCTTTATCATTTCACTACCAGAAAGAATGAGCCGAGATTACGCACGAGTCCTGCGACTCGATTTTTGATCTCAAAACGGCATTTGTCTCCTTGAAAGATTTCACTTGATGAATCTGTTTTCCCAAGTAAAATCGCCGAAGCCAATTTTAAAACTGTTTTCGTTCTTTCGGACAAATTTGAAAAAGTGGTAAAATAGCACGCAGGCGAGATGCATCTTGAATCCAAGGCTGTAACAAACACTGAAATCTAATATTAAGAATCATGACATGTCCCAGCTTACTTGGTAAGTTATATTGATATAAAATGAATCTGTTATATTTGTATAAACTTGAAGATGGGAATAAGTAATTCCTCGTGCGTCATTTTGGTAAAAACTACGTATATGATAAATTGAAAGGATGTATAAATCATTGTATTGTGACACATTTATGTATTTTTTTAATGCATTTAATTGTCATGAAAGCAATAAAACTTTAACCCTTTGATAGAAACACCACAATAGAAGAGGAATAGGTTTATGAGGCGAATAAATTGTTTTGTTATACAGTTATTAATTCGGCAACTTTTACATTTCTACATTGAGATACTATTTTTCTAAACATCGTACACGCTTTTCAGTAACATTAAATCGGGTAGCAATTCAATTTATAAGATTTAACATACTACTAGTTAAACGTGGTTTACCAGTCTCACTGATAAACCTCCTATTAGGGAATGTGAATCAGAACGCAAACGTATTAAATCGGCGATCTTCATCTAGGTGTCGAGAATATGGATGCAACATTGATGTTGATATTTTCAAAACAGAGATTTTGTATAGACACATGAACATATTTCGTTAAAGAAAATGAAATATTTATGAAACCCGATGTTTGTTATCGATGTTTTAAGCTTGATGAGTTGTTTGTGAATGAAAGGAATCGATAATCACAATTTTATAAAAGTTAAAATATGAAATAATATTGCATTATACAACTGTCTATTCATGTGTTCCAATAAAGGGAACGCTTATTGTAACATCCTCATCTAGTAGACTATCTTCGGCCCAAGAGATGATCCCATTTTTCTGACATTTCCTACATATGTTCTCCCGTTCGCGGTGAGGTGGCCAACGCAAGCACTCTAGGTGTTAGGTCTCTCGCCCACCTTTCTGTACCCATTTGAGGAAGTTGTGACTCCTTGAGATGACCCTGAGCGCTAGTTTTCAGGCTTAGTTTCGCTGTTATTCTTTTTCCTATCTTCTGCCATTTTGTCTAAATCGTCATTATAAATGAACAATCACGGCCACTGTCAAAACAAATTATCTTCCACGAACTTGTTCGAGGTTACTAAACCAGGTTTTTGAGAATTGTTTTAATTTTGAACATTGATGTTTGCATTTGCATTATTTGAGCATCAAGCCTTCGCTTTTCTTGCTATTCGAATCTGGGAGAGGACGCGCCGATAATTCGGCGAGTTCTTCCCTAATAATGGCAGAATGAACACATGAAGGTCTGCGGGTATCAAACATACTGTTCAGTGCGATGATGCCTATTTGTCGGCTCCAGTCCCGGCCAAGCAGCGGCTGTGAGAATCTCTTTCATCTGCATGTCCCAATTCTTCGCGGCGTCTGGACGCGCATAGAAATAGTACTAGAACATATATCGCAAGCCATCCCTCGTTAGCCTATCTGGATATACACAGTAATAGGATTCCAGCATGTTTGTTCATTGCTCACTCAGACTCAAACTGCCTTTTCCTTTTGTTTGTGTATTAGTTTTCTCGACTAGTTTCTGTCTTCAACACACTTATGTCTGGTCATGTGTGGTTGGTAGCCTTAATAATTTCATTGTGCCACCTACATCTTTTTCTTCCGCTCTTTCCACTTTATTCTACCATTCCAAGCATAATATCCTTTTATAGAGATTTTGTTCGACACATAGTATGTCCAAAAAATTTTATTTTCGATATTTTGGCTTTGGCTTATAGAGAAAGTTCTGTTTTCTTTTCAAAAGTTCGGTATTTGTCTTTTTTTCATCCCATTGTACGTTCAATATTTTCTTCCGTGCCCATACTTCAAAAGAATCTTTCTTTTTTCGGCCTATCTGAATGTTCAGCTTTTACACCCACGCAACAGGATTAGAAATACTATCTTCTAGATTATTTGGATTTTGGTCTTACGGGTTTGATTTTTCATACGGAACATGACGGAACGGCGTTCCTTTACCACGGTGATAATTATTAAATTATATTATAAATATTTAACTATTTCTATTAAATCAATAAATAATTTGGAGCGCGTTCCGGGATCTAAAATTTTACAAATCAAGCTCTGGTCTTACGTGATATGCATGCATATTTAATGAATTTGTGTAATTTTCTTGCTTTCTCTGGACGCAATTGTTTTATTTGCATAATCACGGCTGTCGCCTTTCTTTGGTAATGAAATAAACATAGTGAGTTTACACTCTGTTGATCACTCTTTTCTTTTCCAGATCAAATTGCATAATTGTATTAGTTTCGCCATGATTTCTTCCCCTGTGTCTTTGAGTAGTTCAATTAGGATATTATTCACACCCGGAGGCTTCCCATTTTTCAGTTGTTTTGTCGCCCAATGCATTTTCTCAACAAAAATCTCTGGTTCATCTTCGTAATCATCAATGTTTATCCACTCCTGTACTTGAAAGTCCATCTCATATAACTACTTCGTGTATTCTTCCCATCTTTTCATGTGTCTTCTTTTTTTGTAGTTATTTTGCCGTTCTCATCCTATTCCCAGGGACCGAGTAACGAAATAATAGCGGTAAAGGTATTTATACCGGTATAGAAATACCTTTACCTCTATTATACCTTTATTCAAAATACCTTTAAAAATACCGGTATAAGACGTCAAATACCGGTATTTTTAGAGGTATTTTACCTTTATCCGATGTCTATACCGGTAAAATACTTTTATTTAAAGGTATTATATAAGTATTCTCTCATCAAAATACCGGTATTTTCATAAGAAAATGCCGGTATTTCAGTAGAATCATAGAGGTTTGGGGAAATTCATTGTGGTGTTTTTCGCTGAGATGGCTCAGAGGAACAACTATTGACACGGCAGAGTTTCTGACCGGGAGGTCCTCGGGTTCGAGTCCCCAGGGTTTCGGATTTTTGACATTAGGCATATTCTAGCTAGGTCGAATTCTGCCGTTGACTGGGAAAGAATTCTAGTGGAAAACGGAGAGGAATGTGCCCTTGTTCAATGATTGTGTGATCAACGACATATCGTTTTTCATTGGGTATGCTTTGAATGATTTGTAATAACTGGGCTTTTGTGAGTGATGGATCAAAAGAAACCCCATGATTATTTAGCCATTCTACTGTATCTTTTTTCGAAAAAGCAGAGTTTCTGTCGATTTCGGTACAATGGTACTTTGCGTTGTCTATTACTACAACTGAGACACGGGGCAACCTTATCAGGAACTCTTTCAGCCACTTGGTGAAACTTTCTGCATTCATTGACGTGTGATTATCTCCTGTTTTTTGTTCCGAAGAGAATATCAACAAGGCATCATCGACAAACCCGTCTTCACCTCTCCCATAAATAATAATTAACATTTGTCCTTTGCCTATTCTTGTTGTAACTCCAATTTCTTCCTCAGACTGCCAACACGATGTTACACTATGTCATGCCTGAATGTATGTTTCGTCGATGTACACTATATAAAACTCTTCTTCCCTGTACTTACGGATTTCTTGTTAGTAACGCCTACGCCATGTCACTATATCGGAGCGTTCTGTTCGACGTTTTCTGTTGGACTGGTATCTTTTCCACTTGAAACCAAGCTTCCGTAATCGCATTCTGATGAATTTTCTGCCACAGTCGATAACTCCGTCTTCCTTCAGTGCCGTTAATAGCTTTCCAATAGTAGCACATTTTTTAATAGAATTTTAAAAGAATGAATTTTCTGCCTTATAGAGGAATCTGTGATAGAGTCCACTTTGATCAGTTTTGTTCTCTCCATTTTCTTTCCTTTGGGAGTTGAAAATGTGAGCTGACCCTTCGCTACACTTTCACGCGCTTCCCTAATTACGGTTTTCACTGTGGATTCCGAAATACCTTTTGCATCACTCGCCGTCTGCACTACATTTCTTTCACGCATATTTAATGTAATTTTGAGCTGGCGAAAGTACTGAACCACTTGATAAACGATTTCACGCGCTTGTCTTCTCAGAAGCCTACCCGACACACTGGTCGATGAAGAAGATGCCATTATAAAAAGTACAATCGCGAACAAAATTTGTCAATAACAGCAGCTACTGTGTAAAACACTGTCACTGCTCACTAGCCACGGTAAAACTGGGTCTAGAGACCGAATTCCTTCTAGAAGACACCCCTACTGTAGAAACACGTAAGCTGCCTTTCGTCTGTTTCATCATTGCTTATCATTCATCAGTGCGTTATCGCCAAACTCTCAGTGTTGAATTTCCGCGCGACCCACGAGAGAAAGATAGAGAGGAAGCTATGTTCTGACAAAGAGCGCAGGCAGGCGGGGAAATATTAAGAGCTTTGGAGGGGAATTTGGCAGCGCAGATTGCGGAAGGAAGTCACAGGTAGAGCTACAAACGCTTTCATGACTCAAGTAACAACGGTATTGAAGCACAAACACCTAAGACTCACAGTCGCAATGGCACAAATAATTACAGGACACGGTCTTTTCAAGCAGAAACTTCGCCAAATAAACCTGGCGGACTCCCCATCTGCGAACGTGGTGAAACAACAAACGGCCATGCACCTGCTTTGTTCCTGCCCAAGATGGTGGTACTCGCGCTACAAACCAGAAACTGAACACGGAGTCCAGATCCTTCCGAACACGTTTCCTGGTCTACTCCACATTCCCAGATACTTTCAATCACTTCAAAAATTGGCCAAAATTATTGTCACAAGACAAAAAGAGCTAGATAGTGGAAACCCCGCCCAGCTCCCAGTGCCGGGGATGGAAACTGGGCAGCGTCCCCCAGAGGCGTGATGCCAAAGGGGAACGTTGCGGCGGCGAAGGGGCGGGGCACAACATTTGCAAACACAAGCGCAACTTGCGGGCGGCACGGTCCAACAGAAAGAAGATGAAGGATGAGCCCAGCCGAGGTCGCGTCACTCTCTGCCGCGCGCCATCTGCTGCAATCCAGCAGTCGAGAGAAAGAAGAGGCTGTCCGCAAGACAACGCCAGCTCAAAAACTAAACAAGACACTATCACAGAAAACGGCTTGCACATATGTAAATAGAATCATAGAATGCAAGAAATAGAAATAAGACTAATTTTTAGAGTTATAAGTGAATAATGCATGCATCTGGTAGATTGCACGAAACCAGATATCCTATAATTGTAATAATTAAAGTTGTAATATAAAGAAGTACTATATTATTGTATGAATGTCTGATTACAAACAGATGTAAGTAGAGCGGAAGGTAAGCAAAGGGGCTAGCGCCCGGGTGCTTGCCTCCCGTTCTACTGCGCTGCCGACGCTTTCGGCAACACTGAATGTATGTATGTATGTATGTAACCTCGTGTGATCAACAACACCACAACTCTTTGCTTCATCTGGGAGACAAGTCACCGGGGTGGGTACCTTGGCCTTTAGGCTCTTATCCGCACCCCCCACCGACGCGCAAAACGCCGACGGGCTGACGTCCGGATCGACGTTCTACTAACGTTCAGTTCAGTGTACAATGGCAAATTTCACAAAACTTTTTGCGCTCTGAGCTAATGCAAATTACTACTACACGTACTATTCAAAATGTCTCTTACGACCACTAAGTATGCGAATTGTTTATCAACTGTGTATGATGTACTACGGCCAACCGATAAATAAGTTGAAATCTGAATACAGATGAAAATAAGCATATTTGCAAAGGATTGATATTATTCGGCAAGCGAATGCACAGAGCATTGACAACGCTGTGCTGACAATAGTGCGTTCCTCACTTCTTGGTTGAATTGGACGTTTTCAAGTAATATCTGAGGTGTTAGTAGCGCAGAATCTATACTAATAAAAGTGAATTCAACGACGTGTAACCGAGATTGATACCACAAAAAGTAGCGTATGAATAGATATGAAATTTTTACAGGCTCTTCTTCAGAATTGTTGCAGTGTCCTTGCAAAGTTTGGTAAACACAACCCAAATGCGGAAAATAAATAATTTAAATAATATGTTTGTAAATGCACCGCGACCATTTTTCGCCTCTCGCTTAGAGCACGTGGTTCCTAATATATTTCGCCAGAGCCCAGTAGTGCTGCACAAAACTGGTACATAATTTATTCGCTAGGGGTCAGTAGCGGTGCAAGAGACTAAAAAGATTTCATTCAGAAGCAATATGTTGTAAAATGAAATGAAAGCAAATTATAGGATTTTATAAAAATTTGAATCAATTGCGTTAAAAATAATATTAAACATCGTAGTTAATATAAAATTGATCTTTTCCCTCATTCGCAAGGAATGAATATGAAGAAAGCCCGGGCAACGCCGGGTATTTTGCTAGTATGCAACAATTCAATATTACGTAGCTGTTTCCAATAACGCGAGAAAGTTTCGGCGACCGTCATTACCGCCTTCTGTTATCAGAACAATTTAAAATATATTTAATGATTAAATAATATGAAACGTAATATTTCTTTTCAAGATTCGAATGACATCGTCCACGCTTATTTCACCATTCCTTGTATTAACACCAGAAATACAAAATTTAAATCCACAATGTCCTGGTTGTCGATACCCCCTCCTTTCACAAGAAACACACTTTTAGAAACACCACCTGACAATGAGAGATTATTCTGTGAATGTCACTCCGTATCGCGACGTTCTTTTTAAAATGCGATTTCATAACCAGAAAGGCCAGACAGGGGGAAAGTGAATATTAAATTGTCTGGAATATCAAATTGTTTAGTGCTAAAGTTGTTCACAGACATTTTGCCGTCAATAGATTTTTCGGTATTAAGAATCCACAAAACATGGATTCTGGAACACCACATGTTAGTTTTTTTCTAAATTTAGAAACTGAATATATCCACTAGCAGGGCCCGGCAATGAGAGTTTTTCTGCCGAATATTGTCTGCTTTTTCCCGCAGCGTTACATAACTTTCTCTAGGGAGAATAAGTTTCATTTGAAGAAGAAATCGCTCTCTTCGATACTGTAATTTTTATTAAGTCGCTGAAAAATAAAATTGTTGTCAATTTAATAATACAGAGTTAACAGTGAGAAACGGACCTATGACATCTTTGTTAGTGTATTTTACTCTATTTTAAAGGAAATTTAAAGAAAAATATTGGAGACTTTGAGAAAATTTTGGAAATATTCCCGGGTTTCTTGTAGCCCCAAAATATAAAGACTTTTTTTCAAAAAAGGAGAGCTTCGAGTCAGACAGATCAACTTGGGAACATTATTTTTGAAAAAAAAGCATGCTAAAATATTTAGTATAGTTGTCACAGACTGAGATAGAGTCGGGCGGACCTTTTGAAAAAATAAAAAAAATCGATATTAGGGGATCCTAAAACCTGTATTTTCAATGAATTCTCAAAATCGATATTCCGCAGCATTACACAACTTACCTTATTTTTTGTATTGTACTTCGAATATATGTATAAGAGAGACTTAAATTGTATAAAAGAGACTTAAATTGTATAAGAGAGACTTAAATTGTATAAGAGACTTACATTGGGAAGAAGAGGGTTCCCATTTATAGAAATTGGAGTGTGTTAGGTGATGACTTGGAGAAAAACTCATGTAAAAGATTTTGTACGATTCCAGTGCAAAGAATCTTGTTAAGAACAGAAATCTTTGTATTTGCTTAAGAATATTAATTTCAGAAACCATGTGAAACTACAGTAGGGCTGCTGTAGTTTCAGCAAGAATACCCCCTTATAGTGACTGAACTCAATCTACCGTTCTACCTCATGTTAAATGTCCACCATTGGGGCAGCTATATGAATGCAGTATTTATTTATTTATTTATTTATTTATTTATTTATTTATTTATTTATTTATTTATTTATTTATTTATTTATTTATTTATTTATTTATTTATTTATTTATTTATTTATTTATTTATTTATTTATTTATTTATTTATTTATTTGTTTGTTTATTTATTTATTTATTTATTTATTTATTTATTTATTTATTTATTTATTTATTTATTTATTTATATTTATTTATTTATTTATTTATTTATTTATTTAGTCATTTATTTCATTTATTTGGTTTATTTATTTATTTATTTATTTATTTATTTATTTATTTATTTATTTATTTATTTATTTATTTATTTATTTATTTATTTATTTATTTATTTATTTATTTATTTATTTATTTATATTACGTCAAAAACAGTTTAAAACTGTATATGAGGTGCACGTTTTCAAAATTCGATGATCCCATTCCTATGCCATATACTAATTGAATTTTGAATACAGGAAGAAATGAGCGTTTTTTGCAAGGATTGTCAGCAAAAATAATCACTCAGATGTACTAAAATCTATTTTCAAGGGTAAATCAGCAGTAAATTTGGGCTCTTATCCCGCATCATGTCCTTTGTCAAGGAATAATACTTCCGGCCGCGACAACATGGAGAACGATAATTTGAATAACCATATTTCCCATTGAATTCTAGAAGACGTGCACAGATAATGAAGTTACATTTATGTCCAGAAGCAAAACAAGGGGCCATCTCAGCATTAACTCAAAGGATCAGGGAAACTAGACGAAAAACCTGATCGAGATGGGGGACATTGACTCAGAGGCTGCGGTACAAGACTTGTCACAGGTTGTTTAGAATTATATAGTCCAAATGGTAAAAAAATTCATTAAATGTCAGTGCTAAAATCAATGTTACTTGCTTTTTGATGCTCAGTATAGTCTCTAATTGTATAGAAGCAATTCTACAGATTTTTACTGATTAAAGTCATTACAAGACATAAAAACATTACATAGTGGTCTAAAGCGATTGAAGATCCTTGTTTGGGGGATAGCTTAAGGCAGAAGAAGGTTAACCGCAATATATTATGTATTTTTACTAAATATAATGCGAGAAAATGCAAGTATTGTATCTGCAATTGAATTTGAATATTTTTTTAAAAACTTTTAATAGTAACATTTATTTATCATTTTTATTCGCAAAAATTTGTCAATGTTCAGCTGATAGCTAATTCATGCTGGACAATCGCCTACAGATAATTCTCAAAGCAGTACGCAATATTTCTATATCTTGGTGTTAGCCACAAAAACCTTCTGAGATCAACGTTCTCAACAATGCTCAAATAGCAATGAAATTCTGTTGGTTTGTATTAGATATTTGTCAGTTTGTATATATAAATATATAAGTAATATTTATGTACAGATAGTCTTTACTTGATTATTCTTTATACGGCACACTTCTCTTGGTTATTTATTTACACTACACTTCTCTTGACTATTTATTTTCACTGTTCACTTCTCATACACTGGCGCACAGTCCTAAGCACTGATCACTGTTCGATGCACTGGCCACGGTCCACTGCACTGACCACAGTTCGAAGCAGGCGCAGGGTACACCATAGCAACGCGAAAAAAACAATAGTGAGAAAAAAATGCGAACTTGGAAGGGTGGACCAGACTGGGAATTATGACATTCTCACTCGTGTCGTGGTGGTAAGCGGATCGCTTGTGCGGTTTTTCTTGAGGTTAATTATCAAATCAGGTCATGTGATATTTCGTGAGAGTGAACATTGAACTTGAACCTTGAATATTTCCGCATTAGGTGTGTAACGGGAACTTGTAAAATTTACTTGTTGTACCATTGCAAACTCGGACTTGTAATATTTTCATGAGTGAACTGGAAAGTGAACTTCGAATATTTTCACGGTGAAGTTACAAGACTTGACTTTGAAATTTTACCAGTGAATTGTGAATTGCCAGGTTAGGTGATAGAAAATAATACAAAAGCCTAACCCCTAAAAATCATTAATACAAAAGCCTACTCAGATGAAGAAAAAAATGAAATACTAGCAGATCACTTAGAGCAAGTTTTTCGACCCCATCCAATAGCAGTGCCAACCCACAATAAAATTATCGAAGATTTTGTAAAAGAGCCTCAAGTTTCAGTAACAATGAAAATTAAGTTCATCTCTCCATCAGAAGTCACGAAAGTTATTAGAAGATTAAAAACGAGAAAAGCACCAGGGTATGATGGAGTAAATAATAAAATCGTTAAGGAATTAAATAAGTATACTATTGTGGCACTCACGGCAATATTTAATGTAATCTTACGTCTAAATCACTTCCCAAACGCATGGAAAACCGCCACCATCCTACCTTTTCACAAACCAGGTAAAGATCCTAGATTGAGAGAAAATTACAGGCCCATCAGTTTGCTACCCTCCATTTCAAAAGTTTTTGAAAGATTGTTACTCAGCAGACTTAATAAATACCTTTCAGAAACGAACGCAATCCCAGATGAACAATTCCGGTTTAGACGTAACCATTCATGCACGCACCAATTACTGAGACTAACGGAAAATATTGCCGAGAGTTTTTATCAATAGAAGCATACAGTTGCAATTTTCTTAGACATTGCACAGACATATGACAGGATCTGGAACGCAGGACTAATGTATAAATTATGTAGTCTGGGAGTTCCTGATTACATCCAAAAAATAATCAATAACTTTCTTTTAAACATAAATTTCGTAGTAAAAGTCAATGAAACATTATCAACCCCTCGGAACATATCAGCAGGCTTACCTCAGGGCTCAGTACTCTCTCCAACTTTATTTAACATTTACACCTCAGATATTCCACGTATGCCAGACACCAAATTAGCTCTCTTCGCTGATCACACAGCCTTATTCACTGCTCACGAAGACATCCTCATAGCCCAAGATCGGATACAAAATAATCTTGAACTAATATCGTGGATCAGTAGAGAATAAAAATCAATCCAGAAAAATGCCAAGCCAAAATATTCACACTCCGCAGACCAAAAACTCTTCCCAACTTAACAATCAACTGCAGCCCAATTCAAGGAAATAATGGTCCAATTAAATATCTTGGTGTGCTTTTCGATAAAAGATTAACATGGAAACCCCACATCCATGCATTAGCAAATAAAGCCAAGGGAAAATATCAAAATTATACCCACTAATTAACAGAAAATCCTCATTAAAAATTGAATGTCAGCTTACGATACTTAAATCAATCATTTTACCCACCTTAACATATGCTTGTCCGGGAAGCGCAGCGCCCTCATCAATAGAGAAACTTCAGACGGTACAAAACAAATGTCTTAGGAAAATCATACAAGCACCGTGGTTTATAACCAATTCTCAGATTCATAGGGAACTACGTATGGAATTAATCAAAAATCATATCGCTTCAGTTTCAAAAATGTTCTATACTACACTTAATATTTCTCACTTAACAAATTCAACCTAGGACGAAATACTATCCAACCTTGCCGAATCCAATCCAAATTCCCAAAAGACAAGTTTCGCCCCCCATAAGTATATATATATATATATATATATATATATATATATATATATAAGTCAAATAGATAGCATAATATTAAACCAAGTAAATTTTAAATAAACTCATAACCAAGTCCATCCAAAATCAAACACCTAACAAACGGAGCAGCGATGTAAAGCTCAAAAAAGTCAAGGATGCCCATTCCTAATCATGATAATATTCATGTATTCAGGCCCTTAAAAGGCCTCACGGCCGAACATGAAGTAAATAAAAAAAATTAAAAAAAAACAAGAAGGCAGATTGGTGGCTACTACGTGGCAACATCAAGCGACGTGCGCGCGAAGAGGCAAGAAAGGATAAAAGGTTCTGTAACGCTGTTATTGCAATAGTGAGAAAAAATGGTCATGACCTAACGATAAATTGTAATAATCAATGATAGTTTATAACTTTGGCATGCATAATAAATTATAATTCATAGTTTGAAAGAAAGCTGATTCTCATTTGCCATTACATGCAATCCTTGAGTAGACATTTTAGAATTATTTTCAGATTCCTCGCCACTCCGTATGGATGGCAGATTGAGTAATTGGTTGCGGAGTAAGTAGCAACAATTATTTCATAAAAACCCGTCGACCGATTTAGCGGGATTTACATTTATTTGTAATATATCCGAAGACAGTAATAGATAATCAGGAATTCAAGTGTAACCTTTTCCTGGCGCCCAAATTATTTATAAATTCGGAAATTGGTTTACATTTATTAGTAATTAATAACGTTTCATATATATATATATATATATATATATATATATATATATATATATATATATATATATATTCTTGATTTCAAACATTGTACATTTATTATGCAGAATGTGCAATTCATAATCCAGGTCCATTTTCAACTTATTTTTACATATTTTACGTGTCATTGCTGTAAATATGAATGAGTGATTATAAAAATATGTTTTACACAATACATTTTATCCATATTTCATGACAACACACGTAATAATTGATTTCTACAGCGTGTACTTTAAGAATTCATTCTTGTATGTCTTTACATTATGAATCGCGCGGAGCACACAGTACGCCGAAAAGATATTAGAAAAAATTTCGCTAGCTTACTCCTACGACTTGCAACGGACCAGTTGAAACACGAATTTAGACTCTTAAAGAGACTCAGAAGAAAGTTTAGCGGAAGAGATAATGCAATATAATGCAAGTATTGTCGTCAAAAACCAAAAGAATGAGACTGGCGCACTCCGTGCGTAATTAAAGGTCCATCCGATCTGTGTGGTAATGGAATGCACGTAAATGTGTGAGTGAGAAAGGGGTGACGATAGGTAAAAGGAAGAGAAAGTAAATTTCCCGCGGGGTCTGTGGCCCAATGGTTAGGGGTAGCCCAATGGGGTAGGGGCGGATCCAGCCTATAATTTTTTTGGGAGGGAGGCATTGTAGATTTTTGTTAAATAATAAACATGTTTATTATTATTTTGTGTATTATTTATGTACTGTATATATGATGCTATACAATATTATTGTTTAAATAATTATATAATTCGAACATTAATACTTAAATCAATTTTGCCAAATAAAGGAAGGTAAACGAAAACTCTAAGCCTTTTGGGGGCGGGAGGCATGGGCCCCATGCTCCACCATGCTTGTGGGTTTGGGTACTCCTACGGCATTCACTTGGTTTTCATCTGAGAAACCACGGAAAACTACAAATCAGAGCAGCCGCCCGCTAGAACTCTCCAGACAACGTCTGAATTCGACTTAGCTATCCAGCTAGCGTCGCAAATCCTAGCACCGTCGGGACTGGAACCTCAGACCCCCCGCATAGAGGCTCTGCTGTGATATCCGCTGACGCCCTTAGCTTATCGGTAGCGGGAAGGCGAACTTCGCTATATCCTCGTACCTACATAGATTACGCGCATTGAGTAACGAGGGGTGGGTGATTGACGTGTCTTAGGCGACTGCCACTAGTATCCCTGATAGCGTGCATGTATAAAGGGGAGGCGCTGTGCAAGTACTCACCTCCCGCTCCTCTGTGCGCCGCGCCCACATCATGGGGCTCTGGCTGGGACTGCTGGCGCTGCTGGCAGCTGTGGGTCCGATGACGACTTATCGAAGTGACAATAATTTGCGACAGTTCGGGAGATGCGAAATCGCCAAGGAACTGATAGACATTTATAAGTTCCCCAAAGACCAGATCGCCACCTGGGTGTGCATCGCCGATATGGAGTCCGGGTTGGATTCCAGCTACATAAGCTATCCGTTTCCCGACAGTCCACGCCAACTTGGTCTCTTTGGAATCGATAATAGGTAATTACGTTTTCGAAATTATTTTCACTTCTGCAAATTTACAATATGTTCGATTTTGAACATATAGGAAATAATATCGAAAATTATAGAAGTAAATAAGAATGATTTCTCTTTTTAAACATCTATGTCTAAAATGCTTTTCTCTAAGTCTGTGTATAAGTTAAATATTGTTCAACAAGTTAATTGTTAATTTATTAGTGTGGTCTTTCGTTTTCTTCTGATGTATTGGACTCAGTGGCGTAGCCTGATTTTTGGCTTAGGGTATGTAAGCCGAGAAATGAAAAAATAATTTCAAACCCCTAAATATTCCTCATTCACCGATACCGTATCTGACACTTTGGTCAATTAGAGCACAAAATAATTTGTACATTTAAAACAAAAACAGATCCAGCCATAGTTATTAAGGAAACGAGTGTATAAGGATGGGGATAATTACATGCGTGGTATGTTCAAGAAAACGAACGACGATAGTAGCGAGTACACTTGTACTGTGTAAAACATTATATATTTTTATAATCACTCACCGAGAGCGGTAGCTCAGTGCATCAATTGATGTCACTGCAGCGCCTCTGACCGGAAGGTCCTAGGTTCGAGTCCTGACGGCGGCAGACACTAGCTTTTCAGCTAGGTCGAATTCAGTCGCTGTCTGGAGGATAATTCTAGCGGTCGGCTGCTCTAATCGGTAGTTTTCCGTGGTTTCTCCGATCAATACCAGGCGAATGCCGGAGCAGTACCCTACCAAACGGGCTACGGACAGCGCGCGATCTCTCCTTCCTTGTCCTATCCTCTCCCCTTACACACACACTTACACTAACATGCACTACACTACCACATGTTCCGGGAGATCGATCGGGAGCTTAGAGCTTGTCCCGGCTGGGGCGGTACCCCGCTGGTGGGAGAGTGCTGGTTAGGGGGAAACCCCTCTAGCCGACGGTAGGTCGGCGCCGGATCTCGCCAACCAGCGGGGGAAGATCACCGCCATCTCCTGCGAAAAAAGAAAAAACATGCACTACACTAACGGGACTAATGACCAAAGCAGTTGACGCGCCCGGAAACACGAAATAATCACACTAATCAATTTATAATCACTCGTTCATATTTACAGCAACATAACTACGAGTGCAATTTTACCCCTTTATACTCATGTTATGTTCAATATTTTTTCGTTTCCATTTAAGAATAATTTAAATTCTGAGAAATTCAAGCACATCGTTATAATTCGAGACATGTGTTTCATGACGTCATATTGCTTCTGAAAAATATCTATTTTAGTCAGTGGTGAAGCTAGTCTTGTAGTTAGGTATTCTGGAAATATTATCTTACATATTTTTTGTTAGTTGGCTTCCTTCGTTTTTTTCATCCAGTAAGAATCTTTTATAACATTTTCTATAAAGCTGTTGTTTCTACACAATTTAGCAGACACTTCTCTATAGACAGTGTAGTGAAATTATTGATTCTGATATTTCCCATAGAATTTTTCAGGAATGCATTTACTCTCTTTAATGTAATCACATTCCTTTCGCATAATGCTGCAGATAAAGGGAAATTTAGACTGAGTTGTATCAACCGAACCATCTCTTGATATTTTTCGCCACACGGAATCGCCTCTCTCACCACACGGAATTGCCCTCTAAGAGCAACCACAGGAAATCTTCCTTTCGCAACCACTAAATATGGTTATATGTGTCTTATATGTTTGCTGGAAATCACGTGGCTTTAAAAATGTATGTAATTTGACTTGTTCAGACTACGACGATTATTTTAAAAACTGTGTAATATTTTGTGTCAACGAAACTTGCCACTACTCGCCTCTAGCTAATGTTCCACTCTCACTTTCAGATTTTAAACTCATTGAAAGTCTTATTTTCAAAGACAAGGCGAGGGGAAGAGCCAGTGGAGGATTATGTGTATTTTACAGTGATGATATTGCTAAAAGCATAGAAGTTTTAGAAATTAATACCAACTTTATTTCAATGAAATGCGTAATATGTATGACTGAATTTGTGGTAGTTAATGTTTACCTAAGACTCGAAAATTTCAATGAGAGACTTGAAGTACTTTTCTGGAACGGACACTTCAAGAACACAACGGACCACTAATGGTAGGGGGTGATTTCAATGGCCGGATTGTTTTTTCAAACCAGCTTCCCGAAAACATCATGGAAGAAACGGAATTTCGGGGAACTCGCAACTCGCTGGATGCAACTGTAAATACTAACGGACAAAATCTGATAGGGAATCTTGAAATTTTAGGCCTCTGTGACCTAAATGGACAAAGTAAATCTGATGAAGTAGGAGACTTCACTTATGTCAATGGAAAAGGTTCAAGTGCTATCGACCAATCAACTAGGTATCATGCGGCTATCAAATTTTTCAATAGTAAACTTTGGCTTTTTTATCATCTCCTTGTCTCTGCAGAAATACACACTGAAGGTGTGAATGGCAAATCAAGAGGTCGACACCAAAAGAGAGTGCAATCTTGAAGCAGAGCTGAAACTCAAATGAGACGTGGTGCCTTGGTGCCTTGAGAAAGAGGAAGATTACTACCAGAATTTACTAGAGACACCAACACACTACTTGGACACTATTGATATAGAAGCACTGAACTGTGAAATCGTCAGTGCAGTAAAGAAAACTAAGAACTTAACTAAGGACTAAGAAAGCTAAGGACTTACAAATGACGTCCCATATTAAAGAATGACACAGAACTAGAGACAAGCCCCAGTATGACATAGAATGTCGCATTTTACGCAAAGAAATGATAAATAAATTTAAAAAATGGCGTAGAACTAAAAACTTGGAACGAAGAAATGATTACATTGTATCGAGGAAGAACTACGTTAATCTAACGAAAGAAAAACAAAAAGGACCAAAAATCACTTAAAAAGTTAATCCTTCAAATATCAAGAATAGTGCTGATTTTTGGAAAACTGTCCGTAAGTTAAGAGGGGGAAAAGTAAGATTTGTTTAATCCCCAAAAAAAGTAATTGAAGATTTCTATGAAAATATCTACCCACATCGAGTAACCAGTACAACGAATTATATAAACTGTAGACATACGATTCTAGACAATGAGATTGCGACCCGATAAATGATATATATTTGTATGTTCTGTTGTCTGAATTATTTTGTATTTTATGTTATTGTATTATTTTTTATTGTGTTACTATATTATTTGTATTTGTTGTGTTATTTATATTGTATCTTATGCTATTTGTTCTGTCAGAAGTTATTTTTCAGCTATTTATAAGAAGTTATTTGCGCCGTGAATATACTTGGCCATTTGTAATAGGTTAATCCTGTAAACAAATGACTAATAAAATTGTCTGATTGAACTTTTTAAAAAAAGACGATCCCCAGCGTTTTCGCCTATCTTTTCTCAGAAACGATCCAAACAATTGGTGTACTAGTTTCAAAACATCAACAAATAATTGAACCAATTAGATTTCCTATTTCTTATAATATTTTATTTATGATAAACATCCGTTACCACAACTATACCTTTCTGTGATGCTTTTAGTTATTCCTTTAACATTTTTAATAATTCCAGTTAAAATGTAATTAATTTGCTTTTAATTCAAGAATTAAATTAGTAAAAATTAATTTAATAATTAAATAAGTTGAATAACAATTCACTGTTTTACAGGAAGTGCCTCTCAGGAAAAAATAACGCCCCCAAGGATGTTGGTCTAATCTGCAATGTGACCTGTGACAATTTAAGGGACGCCGACATCAGTGACGATGTGAAATGCGTCAAGCAGATTTACGCCGAAAACCTGGAGAAGACTGGCGATGGGTTTTCCGGCTGGGAGATATATCGGAGCTATTGTAATAATCCGACATTTGCTAATTCCCACATTGGCGGTTGCCGCATTTAGTCTCTTTGGTATGTAAATCTTGCTTGCAGTAGTGGGACCAGCGTGACAGACTAGAAAAGACAGAACATAAAAAAATTACAAATACATGTGATTACAACCATTCATGGTAATGTTTTTTCATGGTGATATTTTACTTGAGTAGTAATTCTATCTTCCTATCTTTAACTGTGAAAAACTTCGACCCTTTCAAAACGGAATTCACAAATTCAATGCACAGTTTTCTATCTACTGAAAGTATGCAATATATCTCTCTCGTGAATGCTGACTTCTAGTTGGTATCCTAAACTGGTCTAGTTGGTACACTAAGCTTTTTTGTTTTGTATTAATCGCGTAACTTTTCTTGACCGATGAATTGAAGAAATGCGGGCGGAGTGGGGGAATTAGTTACGAAATCGGTCACTAGATTTTATGAAGCAACGCCAATCCCTGGAGAATCAGTCATGTTTTCGCAACTTTATCAATAATTTGCGTTCTAACATTCTCAGGAGTTCCAGGTATCTCCAATGATGGGTGTTCACCTGCTTCAGTCATTTCTTTAGATTTTTTGAAAAATAAAAAACACGGACAGGAGTTCTCGTCTTTAACAGAAAATAGTTTCTATTATTCGCCTGTGAAGATGTGTTTGGAATGTTGTCATCAGTGCTCGCTGCGAGCTTTTACCTTCAACTGTTTATTTCTCAAGGGAAGGGGAAGCAAGGTCATTGGTCAAGAGAAGTTTCACGATTAATATGAATTGTTTTTTCAACAACTTGAACGGTGATATACTATGCAGTATTTATTTCATTCTCAAGACATTTTTGGCAATTTTAAAATTCGTTGTGAATTGGTTTTGAAATTCCATTAGATGACAGCTTTTTCGAACTATTTCCTTAAATGTTATTAAGAGTAACTATACAATTAATTAATCCCTTCAATATGTCCAGAATATTTAACTCCTTTGTTTTGTTACGGTCGCGTAAAGCTCCTTCGAACTTGCCTCAATTTTTTATTGCATCAATACTCCACCTTAATGATGCAATCAATGGAAGGAATGATGCAATCACACATCTCTTGTGTCTAAAAGTTTGTAATGTTTGTGAAAAGAAATTTTAATGCAATCCAATTGATTAATATTATTTTTCATTGAACATTAAAAATGATTTCATTTTGTAGATTATTTTTGTGGATTGGATATTTTTTCCATTTTCAGCGGAATTCTTAGAATCTTCATTGCTGCATTTGATTCTATGTTTTGTCAGCACCATATAGAAGACAAAAAATTTGTTTCCTTTCTTACATCCCCAAATCCATACCAATTTTATTTCACGGAGCTATTCAATGTTCCATTTTCCGACCGATTTTTACCACCGAATTCAAGATTGAAGCACAAGTTGAATCTAAGGTACTCCAATTCTTTTAAAATATGTCTTCTTTACTCAAGTCTCTCTATTGTAAATGTCTTACTTGATTCATTGGACATTTCAGTTAATATTAATTGAAAAATTTACACGGCTAGAAAAACTGAAACATGTAATCAGAAAATAAGAATCACGATACAACAAGTTTTTGGCCACGGCTTGCAGATGAGTGTGGAATGGGTTTGAGAAGCAGATCGACGTGGTTGCACAGGACCGGCGGGTGGAAAAGCTTATTTACTCCCTCGCCAATTCTGCCGAACTACGAAGTCTACCGTTCTAATATCAGTTCTCCCGAAGAAAAATCCTGATGTAAACAAATTCAAGTGTGTTAGAATGATCCTCATTCTTTGCAGTATGAGCTATGTTATTATAGGGATCCTAACACTAAAATAAATAGAGTTCTCTGTATGGTCAATCATAAACATCATGATATTTGTAAGAGCCACAGTCGCAGTTTTCCCGGAACCTGTTGTCCGACGGGCGCCCGACGCCTCCCATGGACAAAACAAACACGATAACAGTGTCGCCGACCGGACTCTAGATCTCTGGGTACGCGACTTCTTCGCTCTATAGTGCAATTTTTCAAACCGTGCCTCTGGTAGGTTCAGCTGTAAACGGTTTCATCTAATCGGGAGCTTAGGTCATAGACTAAAGAGGTATAATTCTTTACTTTATGCTTAGACCTATATGTCACTACAGTAACGTCACTTTGGTGCCGTTGAAACTCCCGATTGGATGAAACCGTCAACAGCTGACATGCCAGAGGCACGGTTAGAAAAATCGCACGATACACTTGCCTGGGAAACACAGTAGCCTGTAGATTGCTGTTGAAATCAGTTGAAATCGGACGCACTTACAAAATCGTATGCGTAATGACGCATCGCGAATCTCTCTCTCTGAACTATTGTGAATACCGCGCTATCGTAGAAATTGCGATGTTCTTACATACTCAATCGTATCTGAACTAACTGTGTCCGCCCATAAATAGCGATCAAATCATTGTAACACATTCTACTCAAAACTTTGGAGTGCTATATAAATACCTAGAATTGCCAGACCTTCTAGTCCTCTACGCAGAACTGCTGAGTCATCTAGTCGCTACGCAGAACTGCTAATATATTCATGGATTGCCACTCTAGGCATTCACCCTCACGACAGTTTTGAAACAGCCAGTATACGAATAACTGTAGCCATCCTGACAATATTGTGATTTATTCATAGCTGACTGTGGAGTAAATCAGCTGTTACTGTATCATCCAATAGAAAGGTTGAAAGCCATCATGGTAACGTCACTGTAGTGACGTATAAGGTCCCGATTGGATGGCACTGTACCAGCTGATGAAATGTAACTAGTAAAAATTAAACTAGTAAAAATTACAGTCTATTTTCTGAGCTACTAGTGTCCATTAACCAGACCACTGGGCAGAACCGGCTGCCCAGGATAAACCACTGTATAAGAACATACTGCGAACCATCGTAACACAGGTGTATTTGTTTTACATTCTTTTTTAAGGTGCGTTCACACGCGACATTCTTTCTAAGAATAAATATCTGACACTCATTGAGAACTGAACGTCCTTGTGTAAACAGTCACGGAATAAGTTGCAGGACACCTTTTGAAGATCCGCGACATCAGAATTCACGTGTTCGTGTAAACAGACGCAGACACTTGACACTCGACTGTATGACATTCAGTGTCTGAACTTCAGAGCCGCTGCATATTTTTGCGAATGTCCAGCAATTTTTCTGAACTTTTGCATTATGAGCCTGTCGAACAAGCTCTGAAGCCAAGACGAGTTCGAAAACTTAATTTCATTGTACGAGGATAACCTAATTTTGTGGGATTTCTCTGCAGAGTATAATAATCGATTGAAGAAAGACGGTGTTCTCAAAGATAGCGGAGTAATTTTCCACTGAATTAAAAAAAAGAGTATTAGTTCTTGTTCAACGTAATTAGTCTTTCAATGGCTTTCATACATACATAATTTGTTTTCAATACAGTATTCACACACACACACACACACACACACACACACACACACACACACACACACACACACACACACACACTGTCGGAATGGCAGGTAACCGCCGTACTGGAGCGCCCCGAAAGTATGTCGGGATACGGTCTGGTTGGTTACAACCCTGACCCAGGGTATAGGGTGAAGCCGGGGGAGCCTGTAACCCCTAAGCGACGTGTCCCCAGGTGGCGAACAGGGGAGGAATCTCTAGATATAGAGGTCAAGAGGCAATTAAAATACCTCTCACGGACCAACAGGCGGGGAAGGACACCCCAGGAAAAAAAACAATATGGAAGGTCTTTTGGGATCTCAGTTTACGGTGCAGGGGCCCGTATCCCCAGTACCGGCGTCTGTTGGGAGTGAGCAAGCGTGCTCCCAGGCGTCGTCAACCAGTGACCGCAGTACTTCAGCAGTGAACCACTGGGCTGCTGTAGTATCCGTTGCTACTAGTGATGATCTTGCAAAACAACAGGCATTGTGTAGCCTTGAGAAGAAAATAACCGAGCTTCTCAATTTTGTTAAGCCTCGTCATAATGTTCATGGTGAGATCAAAAAATTGGCGTATTCGAACCAGACGCACTTTAACGAGGTGGTAGCACTGCAAAAAGGAGGATCACTCAGACCAGATCCTCAGTGCAACAAACCCACTGGGAAAGAAGAGTGTACTCAGACGTCCCCTGAGAAGGTTGCTGCGGGAGTACTCGTAACGAGAAGCGATCCTTCGCGAAACCGGAACTCCCAGGTGCCCAAGGTAAGGAAGGAGACCGCGAAAAACGCAGATAAATGTCACGCACATCCGGAAGACAGCTGGCGGCGATCTCCTTCTGCAACTGAAGTGGTCTGCCGGAGGCCTAACAACACATTTTCAGTCCTCCGTAAAGAAGATGTTTGGATCGGACGCTAATGTGAGGGCTCTCACTCACACCGTGACTATTCAGGTGAAGGACCTGGATGAGGTCACAACTAAAGAGGAAGTGCATAGGGCTCTGGTAGACAAACTTCCCGAAGCCAGTGATCTCCCAGCTACTGTGGTCAAATCCCTAAGACCATCCTATGGTGGAACACAGGTAGCAATAGTCAGCGTTCCTGTTGCGGTGGCTAACAAATTGTTGGCCATCGGTAAAATAAGAATAGGATGGGTGTACTGCACTCTGCGTGAGAAGAAGGACCCCCTGAGGTGTTACAGATGTTTGGATTTTGGACACCTCAGGAAAGCATGTAAAAACTCACATGACCGGTCCAACTTGTGCATGAATTGTGGCGGTGATGATCACCTTGCTAAGTCATGCTCAAATGACGCAAAGTGCTTGCTTTGTAAAGAAAAGGGATCTCTCTCTCTCTCTCTCTCTTTCTCTCTCTGTCTCTGTCTCTCTCTCTGTCTCTCTCTGTCTCTGTCTCTCTCTCTGTCTCTGTCTCTCTCTGTCTCTCTGTCTCTCTCTCTCTCTCTCTGTCTCTCTCTGTCTCTCTGTCTCTCTCTCTGTCTCTCTCTGTCTCTCTCTGTCTCTGTCTCTGTCTCTCTCTCTCTCTCACATCCCCGTAAATAAAGACATACAAATTCGCTTCTGGATTTGCCCGTTTCGTCTATTAGCTATTTGGTTTCCTTGATTTGAATATAGCTGTGTGTGATAATCATAAATGAAACACCTAACAAAGAGATAATAATTTTCCAGCAGGAGTCACTGAAGTCTTTAGAGTGTTGATGTCCTCTGAACTTGAGGATGAAATTGTACAAATAAAAATAAAAGAAGATTGTAGTATATACAGGAATAAGTTATTTATTATATACAAATTCATTTCTTCACATTTTCCTGATTACATGTAAATTTTTTCTTACATTTATTATGCAGGAAAGGAAAAATTAATTACATAAAATTAAATAATATATTTCGATATGTAACTATTAATTGTGTAAGTTTTTCCCTTTCATGCATTTAATATACATATTTAAATTCAAAACTTCAAATATTTAAGTCTAAACTAAGTTCCACATGTCAAGTTTCACAAAAAGGGGCTCAGTATTTGGGCAACCTGATTTGTATAGTGATTGTGGAGTATTTCTCATAATGAATCTACAAATAACAAAAATTATCTACATCACACAACTTCAAAATATACTTCATGATCTAATACCATATACATTTATCTACAGATTAGGACCAACATTTCAATAGAATACTCCATTTAGTCTTACTGCCTCTGTAAGTACAGCGATCAAAAAATAATACACAATGCTACATGCTACTTACCAATATAATACTTCACAGCAGATATGTTTGAGGATGACTATTTACATTATTTTTTCGTATCTATTAAACAAATGCTCCTTGGTAGGCCTTTAATGAGTACAAAAGAAAATAAAAGAGCATTTAATGCAAATATATTTTGCAAATGAAAAAGTCAATGAGAAACTCTTGAACATCACAATTAATTTCCAATTCACTGAGTTTAAAATTCTCAGCAAGTATAAAGATTCTGAGAGAATGAGAGCTTAAAAAGTGATGAAAACAATGATTTGGGTAAACAACAACCATAGTGAAGCACAGAAATTGATGGTTTCTATTAGCACCAGAACCAGACACTAATATCCTGTGAACCTTCAGCTAAGTTTTCAAGAAAATACATTCACTTTTATGATGTATTGATTGTTGTAGAAATACTGTGGTTTCCAAAAGAATCAGTTGTATTTGTGACTGTTTTTACTGATCTTTTGACCACAATGACGGGCACTACAAACAACACCTTTGCAGACTATTAGAACACATTATTATTGGAACGAAGACATGACATACATGTACACAAGATGTGCACCCATAAAGAAAATGTTTAGTATGTGAGCACACATTCCTATCAATAAATTTCTACATAAAGAAATAAAAAGATTTATAGATACTGTCTGATGTACAATTTTTGTCGCAAGTGACATGCAGTCTTTTATTTACAAGAGGAATGTTTATCCTGTTTGGCACATCAAAATTACACAAGAACTGGCTGGCGTGATCTACGATTGATCGAACGCTGGGGCCGAGCCCCGGACTGTAGCGGCTATAACTGGGCATCAAGGCAAGGTGCTGGGGTTGGGAGCACTGGCCCGTTGCTGCTGCTTGTAGGAAGATCAGGAGGACTGTGAGTTGATTGCTGAACTGTGGACTCCGCTGTTGTCTGTGTTGCACGGTTTACAAGGAGACGTGGTTGGGGATTAGCAGGTCGTCGCAGCTGATGGACAACATCCTCTTGCAATTCAAGATCCACTCCTTGAAATACATGAAAATAAATAGATAGATCAAAAAATGTATTCAGAAGAATACATGAAAATATTACTCTTCAAAAAAGACCAAAAGTACTATGGGTATTTCCAGTAAGTGCTGATGATTAACATTCATAATTCTTTGTAGTGTTATTCAAAGTCAATCCTATGAATTTAATATGATATTTGTGTGATGTGCTCTTTACTTTCTTTATGCTACAGGTGTAATTATACACTCTTTGCAACATAATATTTTTACCTTTCTATTTTGTCTAATAGTTGTTTTTATAATGATTGTGATATAATGGGAAGATATAGAATCATAATAGTAAGCCCATGGTTTCCATTCTGGATATTTCAACAATATATAGTTATCATTTACTTTTCAACTTATAAAGAAACCAGTCCTTGGTTTTTGGTAACACCTTTAAGCTCAGGGACTATTAATATGGGGTTGTGGGAGTTGAATTTGCAATTTCCTTTTTTTTTTTTAAGATACTGCACCATATCTCATACCAATTTCTAACCAATTTTTTGAGATTTTTAACCATTTGGCCTGAATTTCATATTTTATTCCCAATATAACTGTAAGTAAAATCCATGTAGGATTCTCTGCATATGTCTCAATGATCAAGGCCAATTATTAATAATTTTTTGACTCTTCTGACGAATAAATGCATGATCTAGAGAGGATGCATTCCCTCTTCTATTTAAAACATGATTATATTTTTTGTATGTATTTTACAATTTCCTATATGCCCACAAGGATGTAGTTTGCTGCATTTGTAAAACCTATAACATCAGAAATTATTTTGATTTTTCCAAACTCTCTCCCCCACCAAAAGGGTCAACCAAAGTTTTAAAACTGGCAACATAAAGGGATGCCACACTCTCTGTGCACTATTTATGTGCTATCTATATTTATATTCTAAAATTTAATATAGTACTTATTTGCATTAAATATCTACAATATTGCTGTGTTTTTTTAAAATACATTTTGGAAATATTTGTAATATTTTAGGTCTTGGTATCATCTAGTTTAATACATAACTATGTTTTGAAGAACCACTAGCCTTCGGTTAACATATAAATAAAGTAGGTTTTGTTTGATTTATTTATTTTACATAAAAAAAACAGTTAAAAACTGTGTGTTACAGGTTATAAGGGACCTTTTACTTTTTAATGTAGATACTTAAAATTAGTAGTGCCACTGAAAATGCTCAAATAAGCCTTGTTTACCTTCACTATGTGCAGATGATGGTGGTCCCAGAGAAGGCTTTTCAGGACAAACAACAGCAGCCATCATACTACCAGTTTGTGCAGTACCTGTCACTCCAGGACTTTTGATTGCACTATAACGAACCTGCAAATGAAAGTTGAAATAATGTAGTAGTTAATTGGTGTAGATATGTACAAGAGAATTTCTATTGGGTAGTGCTCTGATAGAATTTAATGGAATACAAATTGATTATTTTTACATATTATCATTTACCAATTGTTGATTAAATAATGCTTTTGAAAGGGATCAACATCTTCTCAGCTTCATATTGAAGAAACGAAACATGATTGTATCTTTCAAAATTGTGGGCAAGTGCTATTAGATCGCTTGTGCTATTAAAGCCTCAATACATGTATTTTTCTTGATTAATTCATTGAGATGATGAGGTGGCAAGATGACATTAAACACAAAATTCAGAAAACAAAGATGAGTCACTGTATTTGGAAAAAATACAGAATATAGATGACTTTCCATTATGATGGTCAAAATGTTTAGTAGTAAAAAAAACACACAATTTCATAAGACTATTTCTGAGTGTATTTCTTTATAATATATTGTTAAATATGTAGTGTGTTCCAAATAAAAAAAAATTTTAAAATTCATGTTTTTATATTTCATGGTAAGAGAGAAAATTTCTTAACCTCTGCTTATGAAAACCTTTTAAATGACAAGTCTGCACTACTAAAGTAGAACAAACAAAATGTAACATACTTTTGTTTTATTTCGGTATATAAACATAAATGTATCAGTATCAACATAAATTTGCATGTTGCATCTGCATTTTTACTGTGCTACTTAATGTAGTAAAATTTTCATACAATGAACCTTGTTAAAAAGTGAACCCCATTACTGTAAGAGTAAATAATAAATTACAATTTTGATGAAAAATTTCATATTTCCAACCATTACACTCTGATGGTGTAAAAGTACTTGTTTTTAATCAAATAATATTAAAGTTAAATTTAATCAAATGAATAAACATCAATAGTAAAATGTGTATGTTTCCATGTAGGGCCTAATTGATGCTCATTTTATCTGACTGAAATATTGCTGAATTAACTGATTCACACTAGTTTTTACATTGGATTCTCACCATATTTCTTTAGAAGCTATCGACTCTATAAAGTTTTTTTTAAAACTGAACACTGTCATTATGAAATTGAAATATTTCACAAAAAATGGTTTGGATTATACATACATACTGACCTAACTTAATTACATAAATATAGTAAAAACTTACAGGCATCATGCTCCGTCTTACATTCCTTTCAGGCTGGCCAATAATGATATAGAGCTTAGGTGAGAAGAGACATGCAAGTGTAACACTTGCTGGCAAACTAATTGTCACCGACATACTGGTGATTCGCAGTGGAATATGACTGCTAGTTCCAAAGTATAATGGAACAAATGCCAACCATATGACACATGTAGTATACATGGTGAATCCTGTAAACAAAGAGATGAATTTTACCTTAAAGATTTTTTCCTCAAAGAATTTAAAATTAAGTTATATTCAATATTTCTTTTGTTTTGTTGTTTTATGTTGTATCAACACAATGGAGGTAAAAATTGAAGATACTGTATCACTAAAAAATGTTTGAGATGATTAATATTTCCATACTCTCAAACGTTGCCATTGAACTATAAGGTTAGCAGATGAATAACAATGTACGGTATGTCCACAACATTCAGAGTCATCAAATTGTAGAAAATGGAAATAGGAAGTTGATTTTCACATAAATACATGTTTTACATGTGCAAGATATCAGGTTTCAGTAATTTTCTTTTTAGTTAACAAAACATTCTGAACAAATTAGAACCATTTTTATTTTATATATTTTTATATATTTTCAAATATGTACATATTTTAACTCTTTCAATGTTGAAATGGTACATTCAATTGTGAGTTCGCAACATATGTTACTGGAATCGTCTCTCTTACAAAGCTATGCAATTGGCTTTCATTAAAGTCTGGTCTTCACTTTTAATATTTTCAAACTTGCTCCCACCCCCCTTTACTTTTTAGAAACCACATTGGTAACCATCAGGACTAATGATGATCGAATATACGTGGAACAGAAGTAACATCAACCATGGGCTTGCTCATGTTTTGTAGACCCCATGCGCAACTTGATAAAAAAATGAAGAACTTTTTTCTGATCATTGGCTTAATGTTATCGCATTGCAGGAGTTGGGGAGGTGTATGTTCCCTTTACCTCCAGAATACTCATGACTGCACGATACTGTTCAGTTGAGCACTGACTCTTCGTAAACAGCATTGTATATACTACGAACATATTATATATTTCAAATGAAACTAGTGAATACTTTCTTCTTTAAATGTAATACATAGGCAAACAATAATTGATATGTAAAGTACTGGAAACATAAATTGATCGGGGCCGTCTGCGGCTAAGTGCTTTTGCACGGCTTGGGCAGCCATTGTCATGACGCTAGTTTAAATGGGGGTGTGTTTTCAAATAAAAAAATACACGGAAGAAACACTTGTATGAACATGAAAGTAAATTCATAGAAATGTGTATGAACACATTGCACTTAACCACTGTTAACACAATTATTTTATAGGAAATTACATTGATATCAGATAAAATAACACTGTTAGACCAATTAATTTCTTATACACATTTTAATTCCAATATTGTTGTCCGTACATAATTCATGAACTTTATCAAATGTCCAGTTTACTACAGATTTTTTCGGTAAAAAAACGATTATAATTGCATATTTTCATTTGCTCATATGTTTATTAAATTTGCAAAAATTGCAAAATACTGTCTTTCTCGATGTACTTTCTGATGTCTTTCTCTGTCTGTACGATCAAGTATCTGCGTACTACAGACAGACAAAAATTAGCTCCATTGAAAAAAGAAGAACATTGCATAGCCTCTTGCTTCTCCATAAAATATTGTACAACGGCCTTCAAACACACATGTCTAAGAACTTCAAAATGCTAACACTAGAGCGATCGCGTTCGGCATTATTGCTGTGCGTACCTCGACACAACACTGTGTCATACAGTAAATCTTACACTGTCACAGTAATTCGAAACTGGAACTCACTACCTACACATCTTAAGAGAATTAGCAACTTTAGAAAATTCAAAACTCAACTTGGTGTCTGGATAAAAAACAATGAAATGTAGTTTACACACGCTCTGTTCTATCCGCAATTTTATCTTAATTACTTTCTGAAACAATGACCATGATCCCTTTATTACATATCATCCTCCATGCTAGATCGTTTTTTCTGTGTTTTTTTTTTTAAGTCATATTTTCGAAAGTATTTCTTCCCACTCCCTTCCTCCTGGCCATCTTCCTCCTTTCCTACTTTAGGATACAGTAACAGCTAATCCTATTACTGCTGATACAATGTTTAAAATTAGAGAAATTACATAGCTATATCTAAAATACAACTTTGTTGCTATAATGTAATAGATTTCTAAATGTAAAATAAGAAAATATTGTGTAAAACTACAGCTTACAAATGTTTATGAAATTATGATGTTTGTCACTTTTATTATTATTTATATATTTTATTACTATTATTGTTACAAAGAAAATCAGTGGTCACACTATTATTTTATTGACGCTTTCTGTATTTTATACTGTAAGATATCGTTTTGTAAGTGCCTTTACCTAATGATTAATGTGGTAATTTCCCTTATTGTTGATTGATATTATGCATTGTATATGTCATCAAGAACTAGCTGTTGTTATGTAATTGTAAAATTATATGTACTATATTTTCTCTTCTGATCCCCCCCGTTATCCTTTTCATTATCACTTCTTTATTATCTCCTCTTGTCCACCTCCATTTTCTTCTCTTCCCCTTTTCTTTTGTTTTTCACTCTCAGCCCTGATATTTCTTCCTCTTAATATTTCGGCCTTAAGCCGCCATCCTGATTGAGGTTTTTTCTGGGTTTACTCAATCGCTTAAGGCGTATGCCGGGATGGTCCCTAGTATTGCATCCCAGACGTACATGTAAAATAACCCCCCTTTTTTGTTTTTGTTTATTGTTCACAGTTGAGGCTGTCGGGTAATGACAACTGACATTTCTGGTGAATTTTGAATTATTGATTCTAAGTGGAATAAGTGGGAACTATCTTATTATACATTTTTAAGAATGTTCCATACATCATGTCTTTCCATTTTGCAAAATTTCAAGAATAAACAAAAAATGACAATAAATTAATTTGGCTCATACTGATAAATTAATGTAGTTGGTTAATCACAAATTGATTTTTTTTTCTTCTTCTGCGACACGCCAGGTAATATTAATTACATCCGAACGCCTCAACTGTAATTTTTAAAATTGTAAATTAATTAAAGTGGTTAGGCGGAAGAGCAGGCCTTAAGGCCTGAGCCTCGCCACAAATAAAGACAATTTTATTATTATTATTTATTATTTCTCGAATCGATAGAGGACTTCTAGGGAATCATTTTAATAAAATATAGTAAAATTCAAAGACCAACTGTATACTTATCATTAAAGTAACAATTAAACTAGATATTAAGCAATCAATCTTTCTTAATTTTGTTAATGTATTTTAGGAATGGCGTTTAACTGATGCCAATGTTATTCTTGATTTGAGCTAGATTGCTGTTTCCAAGTACTCGCGGTTCAAGTCACGTGTTATTGCTATCGGAGGGCTGAAGAATACGTGTATTAAGAGTGGACTGACAATATGCCAAGCTTCAGAAAAAATTCCAGAATCTCGAAGGGAATATTGATGACTAAAATAAAATATTGTAAAATGTCGCAATCGTAATAGTTGTAACTGTCAATCAAATAATATCCTAGCAGAATCTATAGAAAGGACGGCCAGTTTTGCCCGCATGGGCATTCCTGTTCCTATTTATGCCTCACGGACGCTGCCACTCAAAATCGTTGCTGCAGGGCAACGAAGGAAATTTGAGCGCGGAAACATTCCTGGGAGATAGGTAACTGAATTACAAATGGGAAGAATGTTTTCATGAGGTTTATATTAAATAAAACATAATAACTGTTGTAAAAAGTGCTTATTAATTGGAAAATAGAAAAATTCGTAATGAAAATTTTCTGTGAATAGCATTATACAGAGTCCCACCAACTATGAGCCCCCTCATAACTTCTAAAGGGTTCCCGATATCGAAATGCAATTTTCCCTTAACAATGCGGAATCATGGGGGAAGTAATGTGCGGTAGAGATATAATTCGAAATATTTTTAGTTTTCGAGAAATTTAATTATCTTTGATTTTTTAAATGGAATCATGTATTTTTTTCAATAGCGATAGATAATCATAAATAGACGAATGCATTGATGTAACATACGTTAATGTTTTGATAGTATTTTGAGTACAAAATTATACTTTCAGACATGTGATTTTAAATTAAATGTACGAGATTTCCTGTTAGCAACCGTTGCAATTGTCGCATTTGGGGAAGGTTGTCTTCGCGGCGCCGGCACTTTTGCGAGAACAGGGAAAAGGTCGCAAAGTCCACTTTCCCCGAAAGCGACAATGTCGACGGCAGCTAGAGGAAAAAATTGCACGTTTAATAATCAAATATCAAGTCTCATAATATAAACATATAAAAAAACTTATAAGTTTATATTATTATAGTTTTTTACATGTATTATACAATTCTTAAGTGATTAGAATTATCAGATAAAATTTTGTAAATATTATTTAATCGTTTTAAAGGAATTGAAAAAAATGGTGTCTTCGCGCAAGAATTAGTACTATTTACTAATTTAAAAGAATTCATTGAAATGGAGAATTAGTTCATGACCAATGCGTGAACTATTTTTTTTTCATTTAATCCCAAAATATCAAAAAATACTAATACAGCCTTAGCAATCCGTTTGAATTCAGGTATTTCCGCATTAATTACAAACTTAATTGTAAGTGAAGTAATTTAAATTAATTAAATTAAGTTTTAAAAATTAAAGACTATTGAAATATTTTATTGAAGTTTCTCAAGAAAATGATTCAGTTTATTAATTTTGACAATAAATTGAATTGTTCATTCTTGAACTTTCATTGAAAACCAATATCGACCACTTGCAATTCTCAACCACTTACCTTTTCAATTATAAAACAATTCCAACTAAGGGATTTGAAATAGGCTACAATTAGTACATAAGTAGCAAACTACGATTACAATTATTCCATACTACATTATTCTTTTAATATTCCACACGTGAATCACTTATTGCTCTCAATCTCAGAAACTTGATCTTCAATTGCCATGGGAGTACTTTTCCTGTAACATCTGCAAATTTTAAAAATTTTCTCAAAAATGTCTCTGAATTTTTTCTTTAAATTTCTTTTAAGAATATGATGCAATCTCTCTCTTTAAGGTGGTTAGAGCGAGATACGTGATATGATTAACATGCTTTTTTCATTGTCTTAATCAAAAGATGAGAGGTTGTTCTATGTTCTGGTTCTGGTAGTTTAATTGGTTTTCACCGTCTAGTTTTCGCGTAATGAAACCGTATAGTTTGTCGTTTTAACATGGGCTTTTATGGCGACGTGGCAGATCCGACCTAAAAGTTTAAAATTGTGAGAAAATTAACTGTTGCAATTGTTTTTAAAATCTGTTCTTTTCGTAGCTAGCATTTCGAAGAATCAGTATGCGCAATTCGAAGGACATTTACCGTTTCAAATGGAAGAACTTTGCAAAATTATAAGCCTTAATCAGTCCAAAGGGAGACGTTCGCGCGCTTCCTAGAGGGTCAGGACGTTAACGCGCAGCTCGGCAACACCGCGCGCGTAACGCGCTTCATTCAAATTAAGTCACAAGTATTCGGCAAGAGATTTTGCATTCCTCTGGGTCTTCTGGGTGCAATTAAATGATCATCACTCCTGGAAAACATTGCCCTTTATATTAACCAGATATTCAGCAAAGTTGAAATGTGATGGATATAATGATTAGTGCAATCTGAATGAAAATATAATTTAATTAATATTCCAAACGAATCACTTTGATATCACTCTCTATTAGCAAATGTGTGATCTTGAGAGTTTATAGATTTTTTATATCTTCAGTGCAGCATTATTATTTCGTATAGCTCCAGAAGCTATTTGATTTTTGCTCCAGAACAATGATTACCGATTTATTCGATTATTCGAATGATTAATTATTTAAAAATTATTCATTTTCTCTTTTATTATGCGAAATACTAAGTAGATGTCATTCCCTTCTACACCACATATGCAAGATATCTTACAATACAGGACTCAAAGCAGCAACCTTTAGCATAGGTAAGCACCTCAATGAACTTTTTAGTGGTATCAAATGTGTAGACATGATAAAATATTTGTATGCTGGTGCTACCGGATGATCACTATAAAACGCAACCCACAGCAGGCAGAGCGAAATGCACTGGCAACCATGTTTGAGCAGGTCGGATAACGGCTGGTGGTTTCAAGCAGGTAAACTGACGGGAAGTACGCTTAATCCCCTCTCCCACTAACGCCACCCTGAGGAGGAGAGCAGGTGATCGCTGAGTTCAAAGAGAAGGCACGCACCTGCTTGTTTGGCGTCGAAAGAAAATTAAATTGTCAAGAACGACGACTCCTTCGTATATTGTTTAAAAGTGAAATAAACTTGCCATATAAAATATACATTGAGGTAAATTGAACAGTACACTTTGCTCGTTTTAGTTTCATAACAAGATACATTTGCTCCAGAAATATATGTTTTATAATTTTCTGTTTTAAATAAATATTAATAAATTATAAATTCAGAATGGCGAAACATATGTTTGTTATTATTATTATTATTATTATTATTATTATTATTATTATTATTATTATTATTATTATTATTGAATAAGGTTACTTTAAAACTACTTAACTACTAATTAACTAATTAAAATATAACAAAAATTAATTTCTCAATTTATTCTGATGCGCAACCGGCGTTACCGTTTCTTTGAAAACCAACAGGCCAATTAATCTGCGTCGATAAATGGCACACTATACTCCAATCCTTTTTAATGCAATGGTCTCTCTACTGTTTTCTATGGTCTCTTTTTCTCTGAAAGTTGCCCGACACTGAAAGATTGCGTTCGGACCACCACACAACTGCGTTGCTCTACCACAAAACTACGTTGCTCTACGCTGAGGCGCATCGTAAGTTAACTGTGAAAGAAGGAAACTATGAATGAAGACGCGGCCTGTTTTGTTTTGAGCAGGTATGATCCACACCACAGGATGGGGGTGAGTGAAAAAAAGGGCGTGGTGGTGAATGGAGTGTCGCTGAAATATAGTCGAAGGAGCTGTCCCAGAAGCAGTGTTGCAAAACGTAGTCAAAAAATTAGTTAACGGTAAGTCTTTATGTGGTATTGAAAAATATTCATTTTCAATCTATGAAACAAAATTCATTCGTATAATTAAATAAAATTCATCATAAGAGTCTCTATTTTGTTTACATATGTCTCGCAATACCCACTTCTATCGTAAATAAATAGTTTTAACTGCAATATGGACTCTCTCTCTATTAGGGAATATCTCGCTCTAACCACCTTAAACACAAACATACAGGTGCGATATATATGATACATACATTCTCATGTCCACTCCCACCTCCATAAGATACCAGGCACCTATTGGGGAGACGCTAGCCTGGGAAGAGTTTAAATTATTTGAGGGACATGGGATCTTTATGGGTGTGAGGAAGGGTAACATCGAGAACACAAATAAACTTTGTTCGAGTCTTTAAACAATAAACAAAAAAATACAATTTACGGAAGTGCGTAATTACATCTGTTCACATCAGCGGACGATTCCTTTTTAAATTAAAATTCAATTCTGTGAATAATATTCTCTTTGAAACAAGAACCCTCTTCTTTAATTACGCATCGTGAACGGTTATTACTGCACTATTGCTTCACATTGACTTTTTATCTGAAAAAAAAAACATCTCTTACTTATGAACATAAAAATGAACAGCATTACACATGAACATATATGAATATTTTCAAGCAAAATGTTATAAAGAACAAGGCATTAGATAACTAATTTGAATTCCATTTTTTCACTGTCCTTTCAACCTCCCTATACATAACATTGTAACAATTTTCTTAAAATTACATTCACATTGTTTTTTAATGATTTGACTGCTCACACCTTCATCTTGAAAGCTAGCCATCGGCGGTCGTCGCCATCCAGATGTGCGGTGTGTTCCGCAGACCCATTAACAAGTAGTCGCTCGTTCCCTCGGCAGGTGTTCTGTCTTCGCGGTCCGTCGGATACCGTGATACGGCCTTCACCGTCCTCCCGGTGTCTCCTCACAGCGGTCTGGCCTCGGCGCCGTGCACGGCAGCGCATTCGGACCGCGTTGCTCTCCTCGGCATGTGGCTTGCCGTTGCTCTCCTCAGCAGTTGTCTCCACACCGTGCAGCTACCTCCGAAGAGCCCAAGTGCAGCACCTGCGTAATGTCCGACACGTGGGCGACTGGGACGTTTGGAGATATTGTCGAACGTACAGTACATGGCGTTATGGCATCAGGGCAATATAAGTTGTAACGCCACCCATGCCTAAAAAACTGGCAGGCACCTAATGGGGAGTCATGCCGAACGCTCAATAAGAGCTTTGTGTTTACCTCAGAGCAGTAGGGCCTTTTGGGGTTGAGAAAGGAAATCCAAGTACAGAAATCAATGAAACTTCGCTTATATATTCTGAAATCAACTGTGATATATTCTGAAATCAAAAAGAAAGAAGACACTCATTCACGTATGTTCGGTTAACGAGCAACACTCAAGAACTTTGGCGTTTGCTTTCAAATCAAGTATTTAAAAAAATTAAATTCTTTACTCAGTACCGTGGACGGCAAATACCTTGCTATGATCTGCAATTACAGTAAAAACTGTCAAAACCGGGACCTGTACGAGCTGTAAACCTGCCTTAACCGGAAAATTTCTTCGACCCGTGATATTCAATGGCATTTTACACAGCATGAAATGAAGCCTGTCCAACGCGGAAGAGGAACAGGTTTTCATGTCCTGCAGGAAAAAATCTTTATAAAACGGAATTTCAATTCCTGTGAATTTAATGCAATTGGAAGACAGATGTGAGATGATCTTAATTAAATTAATACATCTGCACGCTTATTTTAAATTCTTTGTTTCCGTAACATGCATTTAGTCGTGGAAACCAGACTTTTAATGTGAAGGGCTTCAGTAGTCAGCGTAGAATACGACCTTAGGGTCTCTTGTCTCTCAAAGCGTAGGCCGTAGGAGAATTCCCTCTTTCCCAACTCTCTGAGCGTGGGAAGGCGTACGGGCATGGCTTCTATTCACGCGTCTCCCTGCCCACGTTGAAAATCATTACCCCTCGATCAGATACACATTGTCCAAGGCCAAGCTAGGGTATCAGAAAGTCATAGCACTAGCACTGTGCGGTGAAAGAGTCAGCAAGCAGTTCGAATACAGCCAGTAAGGTGTGTATTTTTCAATCCAGAAGCTGTCAATGCAGAGTGTTTAATATTTCTTTATCGTTTATTTCTTCCAAATATATGTTAATGTATTTTGATAATTATAATAAAGCCATGTAATTTACTACGTTGAAGGTAGAAACGTCAATATTACAAGTGTCATAAAATGGACAACCCTGTATAAAACGGAAACCTCCCTAAACCGGATGTTTTGTGTCCCGATCGATTCCGGCTTAGATAGACTTTACTGTAGTTTGCTATACACCTCAGAATTGAATCAACAAACACACAAACGTAAATATTATGATCATCAATTTCACATAAATTTTTTATAAATTCAGTTCTGTTTTAAATCTTTTTTGAATTTCTCAATAAAGCTGTAATAATTTCCCTGCGATTTCTCTCGATTTACATATCATTTAATTAGTTCATTCAGGTGTGACCGCTTTTCAAACATAAGATGCTAACGGTCGTCGGCCTACCGTCCCACAGGGCACTCCACAATCCCGTTACAGCATTTTACTTTGTTATAGAACGATTTTCCTTAGGATGAACCAAAGTGACACAATCTTTTACTGATTGTGAGAGCTTGTTAAGTGATTTTCCACATACGTAATTAAATTTAAATATTTCTCGAACTCGCGTACGTGCATATACCTCAACAAAACTCTTAGACATGCGTAGGGATGTTTTCACAGGAGCCATTATCACTTTACGAAGGAGCGAGGCTGAACAGCTGTCGCGGCAGAGGGATACTTCCCTGCATTACATGTGATGTTCACGAACTGTCACTCTGGCTCATCCTTAGGAAAATCCTCCACAACTTGGTCGTCGTCGCGCACCGCAGTCCGTGGCGCCGCGAATCTGACTTCGCTGCATGTGCCGACGCCCCACTGCGGGGGCTCCGTGGAAAACCTCGGACAGCGCAAGGGTTGCGCCGTCGCGTCGCCTCCCGCAGCGAGCTGACTACGTAGAACGCTACGGCCTCTAATTCTCCGATCGCCAAGTCCGTCATATTTATGCTAGCTCCAGCCTTCCTCCTCCTCCTCCTCCTCCTCCTCCTCCTTCTTCTTCTTCTTCCAAAGGAAACGCCCGTCCACTCGCGTTTTCTCCTTTCTTCTTTCTTGCCCACTCAATGCGTTGAATGCCTGCGTGCGTAAAGTCCTTGCACGTTGCGGTTTACGTAAGGCGTTTGTCGATTTCTGGCGTTGCTCACGGCACCCGTTCGTTTCACCATCACTCTTACCATGTTAGAGTTCTTATTACCGTTTCAATAGGCAAATTATAGTACTCAATGCGTCGGCTATTTATTTCACCTCGAAATACAGTTCAAATTACGTTGTTTTCGTTAATCTCTGAACGTTTTCTATTAATTTTCATTTCAGCGCACAATGGTGGACTTTACACAGTTTTTTGCGCTCTCAGCTAATGCAAATTACTACTCCACGTACTATTCAAAATGTCGTCTCTTACGACTACTAAGTTTTTGAGTTGTTTATCAACTGTATATGTTGTACTATGACCATCCGATAAATAAGTTGAAATCTGATTACAAATGGAAATAAGCGTTTTTGCCAAGCATTTTGATATTATTTGCCAAGCGAATGCACATCGCTTTGACAACGCTGCGCAGACTAAAGTGCGTTGCTCACTTCTTGGTTGAATTGGCCGTTTTCAAGTAATAGCTGATGCGTTAATAGTTCAGAAAATGCAATATTTCAATATTACGAAGCTGTTTCCAATAACGCGAGAAAGTGTGTGCTGTTGTAGCTATACTAGTTTTTATTCAAACATTTAAAAGAAAACAGCTTACTGGCATTGGATTCAATGTATTTACGTTTTACATAAAAGTACCAACGATGCCCGTTGCGTATTTTAGCAGTAAATATGACTATTAGTTTGTATTAACGCGAACCAACGGCGGCAGTCATTACCGCCTTCATTATCACAGCAAATTAAAATGTTTAATGATTAAATAATATGAAACGTAATATTTCTTTTCAAGATTAGAATGACACCGTCCAAACTCATTTCACCATTCCTTATATTAACTCCAGAAATACAAAATTTGTAATCCACAATGTCCTTGTTGTCGATACCATCTTCTTTCACAAGAAACACACTTTTAGAAACACCGCCTGACAATGACAGATTATTCTGTAAATGTCATGCCGTATCGTGACGTTCTTATTTTCAAAATGCGACTTCATAACCAGATAGGCCAGACAGGGGGAAAGGGAATATCAAATTGTCATACGTTAAATAAACGTTCGTACAAAATTATTTTCAATAGTACTTAAATTATAATTAAAATTATTGTAATTTATAATTAAAACTTAAAATTATAACTAACCTCGTAATATTTGTAACACTTACTTAATATGTACTTACATTGCAACTTAATATAAATATGTTTTCCCACCTAATGATCTACGATTTGTAATATTAAGTTGAACAATGAGAAGGGATTTTCAGAATATCCAACTGCCTCTGCCTCTCAAATTAATTTTACAAATTGATACCGCCCCAATCAAAGCGCTGGAAATTCGAATTTTCCATTTCATATTTGTAGCAAATGCAACACGTTAGGAGGTGTCGTGCTGCGAGTGCGAGTACATATGGATCAGAACGTGTTTCACAGGATTATTTGCCTTTAGGGTGAATGAAAGTCAAAATGCAATGATAAATTAATTAAAGTTTAATGTTAGTATATATACAAAATAGCTTATTTTAGTTTAGTAAGCCGGAGGACCAATGAAAGTTTAAAAAGTTTATGAATGTTCTTCTTTCTTGAAGTTCACTTTCTTCTTGTACTGCAAGCACAAACCCAAATCTGACAGCTGAGTGTGTGGATGCTGTCAGGGCTGTGGCTGGTTGCAGGCAATTCGACGGTGCGAACTGAATGGTGGGCACGGACTCCGTGGAGCTGCCCGGTAGCGTAGTTTGCCGTAAACTTGGCCAGGTGACGGCTGATGCACGTGAGTGGCTCGAATTTAGATCTAGCGCCCTGTTGGCCGCACTGGTTGGTTGACGTATATTTGGTAGGCGAAGCAAGAGTAGCCAACTCGTTCGTAGGCGATCTGCCTAGTTATTTTATTTTTTATAATTGCACTTATTGTTCTAAAGATAGTTCGATGATTTATTGTTCGTATATGGTTCAGTAATTATTACTTTTTCACATGTATTTGGAATGGCTTACAACTAATCTAATCTAAAACTAAGTCTAATCTAACTACTATAACATTGATGTAGGATTCTCATTGAGCACCTACGCATAGTTTACATCAGAAAATATCACGGAAATCGGAAATCATGAAGCGGATGTCAGTTTCGGATTCGGGTAGGGAAATCGTTGAGTGTGACTAGGTTGTAGTGGGCTAATTGATTTAACGTGGATATATTTGAGTAGAAATTGTTAGAGAGATGACCTATGTGATGATTGATGGAAAGGTAAGTGTAATTCTCTATGGAGTTGATGGTTAGAAATGAATCATGGAGCGTGAGTGGCTAATCTTAAGTATTTGTTTTGTATTATTTGCATTTGATTGATGTTTATCTGTGAAGCTTTTGTCCAAATGGGGCAAGCATTGGCATTAGAGGTCTGATTATTGTCTTGTATAGGGTTACGACATTGTTTGAGAGACTGCTTTTGTGATTTAGGAGTGGTTTTAGCTGTATTAATTTAATTTGGGGTGAGGTGGAGGTGGTGAATGTTCTGAAAGAGAATATTTTGGCAGTTGATTTTGATGGATTGAGCTTCATTTTTCATTTTAAGGTCGTTTGCGTCTTACACAGTTGTAGGCTCATGCCTGAGTACGTGAGTTGCATTTGGCGTGTGTTAGTTCTGCTAGAAGTGAAGTTGGATTTTGAGTATTGAACAGAAACTTGAGTTGTTCTCACCGGAGCGGTAGCTCAGTGCATCAACTGATGTCACTGCAGCGCCTCTGACCGGGAGGCCCTAGGTTCGAGTCCTGACGGCGGCAGGATTTTTCGACAGTATCTTTTCAGCTAAGTCGAATTCAGTCGCTATGTGGAGGAGAACTCTAGCGGCCGACTGCTCTGATCGGTAGTTTTCCGTGGTTTCTTCGATCAACACCAGGCGAATGCCGGAGTAGAACCCTACCGAACGGGCCACGGACCGCGCGCGAACTGTCCTTCCTCTTCCCTGTCCTATCCTCTCCCCTTACATACACACACACACTTATATTAACATGCACTACACTACCACATACTCCGGCAGACCAGTCGGGAGCTTAGAGCTTGTCTCGGCTGGGGCGGTGCCCTGCTGGTGGGAGAGCCCTGGTTAGGGGGAAACCCCACTAGCCGACGGTAGGTCGGCGCCGGATCTCGCCATCCAGTGGGGGAAGATCACCGCCGAGAAAAAAACATGCCATACACTAACGGAACTAATGACCAAAGAAGTTGACGTACTCGGAAACACGAAAAAATCAATCAATCAATTGAGTTGTTCTCCTTGTAGTCCTAGAAATTGTCGGATTAGTACATAATGTGTTACTTGACTAGTGCATAATAACTGAATAATGAATAGTAATCGCGTGGCAGCGAAGCTGCCGTATGTATTATTTAGGGGTGTTATTGAGTCCGGGGAGGGGAGAGTCACGTGACATTGACCGCGAACCTATGGTGAGACGCGAAGTGCCTGCGATTGGCTTCCTATTTGTTGGATGCGTCTTCGGGCCCGGGTGGGGGAGCTTCACGTGATACTGACTGCGATCACGAGATGCCTGCGATGGCTGCATGTTATTTGTAATATTTGGAGTTCGGTTCTCACGGGAACCGCGGCATCTGGTGTGCCGGTTAAGAGAAGGCGGGGGCGGCAACGCGGGCGCGTCCGCATTGCAGATGTATATTTCTTTGTCAGTGAGATACCTTATTGGCGAGTACCGATTTCTGGAAAATGTTGGTGTACATTTGGTGGTCGGTGGCAGGTAGTGAGGGGGTGTAAAGGCTGACCGCGTGTCGGGGTGATGTCCAGCCCTTCGCTAAGCCACGCCGGCGCTGTGAAAACGAGCTCAAAATCCCGATTTTCAGAAACGCTCAAACGCTATTTTCTCAAAAATGGATCTAAATTGTTTCTTCAAATTTTCCCAATAAATAATAATAATTGCCCTTCTTAATATGACGTAAAATTAATTTTGGTGTATTTCTTTGTTTTTTCAAAATTTACACAAATGTAATTTTTTGAAATACCTCTCACGCTGTTAATACGAACATTTCCATCGATTAGTATGCATTATTGCATTTGTGAGTGAAAGAGACTCAAATTATTTTAAATGAACTTTTTCGAAAACTCAATAAATTGCTGAGAATAAGAGCTTCAAACTTCGCATTTACAGGTAATGCTTAATCGCCATTTTCTTAAAAAGGGCTACAAAAATTTCTATTTAAGTCGAGTTTTTACTCTTCTTTAATAATCTTGAAGTAATAATTCGGTTGTACTACTAGGAATGCAAAAAGTTGAGGAAATGGCAAAAAAGTTGGGCAACGATAGATGGCAGCTGGCCAGAGAATGGAGCAAGACCTTAAAGTCAGACCACACCAAGGAAATTAGAAAACTGTACTACGAGAAAGTCTGTGCGATTCTGTAGCACCTCTTGTTTCTTAATAAAATGTGTTCATAAAAAATAATCATCAAATAGCGTCAGGTTGAATTTTTTTGAAAATGTGAGTATTTTTTGTGTTATTTCGCGACAAACATAACAGCCCGCTCCGAATTGACAGCTCTTCGTCTTGGGTATTCCTACAAATACAATTTTGATGATAAAATTTGTTTCTAAGTGGTACGTATTTATCAAAAATAGATCAAGTAAGTTCATGCTCAATTCTGAAAATATGAGTAGTTTTTGTGTAATTTGGCAACAAAAATAATATCCCGCTCCGAATTACCTGCGCTCCGTGAACGTAATTCCTGACAGTTGGATGCTTCGTAAGTGAGAATTTGTGCATTATTTGATGTTTCTTTGTTCGTTTCTTACATTCGACCTATTGTTATACATTTACATATTAATATTCTGGAAGTTATTAAAAATCTATTTGAAACATGAAATAAAAATTACTAGCCTTCAGAGAATATCAGATTGAGTGCAATAATGAATCGACAACTATGACGCATAAGCTAATTTTTGTGAATTACGTCTTATGAGTCATAGAGTTCTCGTAGAGTTTCGGACCGGGACCAGTGTATCAATTGATGTCACTGCAGCGCCTCTGACTGGGAGATCCGAGGTTCGAGTCCTGACGGCGGCAGGATTTTCGACACTAGCTTTTCAGTTAAGTCGAATTCAGCCGCTGTCTGGAGGGGAATTCTAACGGCCGGCTGCTCTGATCGGTATTTTTCCGTGGTTTCTCCGATCAACACCAGGCGAATGCCGGAGCAGTACCCTACCAAACGGGCCACGGACCGCGCGCGACCTGCCCTTCCTCTTCCTTGTCCTATCCTCTCCCCTTTACACACACACTTACACTAACATGCACTACACTAACACATATTCCGGGAGACCTGTCGGGAGCTTAGAGCTTGTCCCGGCTGGGGCGAAGCCCCCGCTGGTGGGAGATATTTGGTTGGAGAATACCCCGCTAGCCAACGGTAGGTCGGGGCCGGATCTCGACATCCAGCGAGGAAGATCTCCATCTCCCGGGGAAAACATGAACTACACTTACGGGACTAATGACCAAAGCCGTTAACGCGCCCGGAAACACGAAAAAATCAATCAATCAATCATAGAGTTTCGGCACCTTTCGGTGGTCCTCGGATTGTGTGCTGGCCTTTAGACCTGCGCACGAGCCATATTTTCCCTTCATCTTCCCCTTTTGCCTACCGCCTCACCTCGCCGCTCGGGGATTCTATAACCCGCTGTGAATCTCCTAACCGGCTGCGCGTAGGTATGACGAAGCGCTGATTGCGGACCATCAAACCTTCGCGCAGTCAGCTGAATTTTTAATAGAATTCTTAGCTGAAGAGCCCCACTAAAGACAACAAAATATAGGTATTAACTATCCATTCAGTTGAAATAAAAAAAATCTGATCAACGGAATTTTGTGGGGGTTTACTGAACCCCCTGCACTGGGTGAGGATAGGAAAAAGGAAGAGAAAGGAAATTTCGCGCGCGGTCCGTGGCCCGATGGTTAGGGCCGGGGGCATTATATTATTTATGTATTGTATATATGATACTATACAATGTTGTTTAAATAATTATATAATTCCAACATAAATAAATATTTAATTCAATTTTGCTACTAATGGAAGGTAAACGAAAACTCTAAGCCTTTTGGGGGTGGGGTGCATGGGCCCCCATGCCCCACCATGCCAGTGAGTTGGGGTACTACTACGACATTCACTTGGTTTTGTACTCGAACTTAAGACCTCGCGCTTAGAGGTTCTGCTATGACATCAGCTGATGCCGTATCGGTACCGTGAAGGCGAACTTCGTAATATCCTCGTACATACACAGATTATGCGGATTGAGTAATGAGGGGTGAGTGATTGACGTCTCTCATGCGACTGTCCGACTGCACGAGTATCCCTGATAGCGTGCATGTATAACGAGGAGTCCTCGGCGCTGGGCTAGCCCTCACCTCCCTCTCCTCCAAACAACGCGCCGACACCATGGTGCTCTGGCTGGGTCTGCTGGCGTTGCTAGGAGCTGCGGGTGGCAGAGTCTACGATAGCTGCGATCTCGCCAAGGAACTGAGGGACGTTTATAAGTTCCCTACCAGCCAGATCGCCACCTGGGTGTGCATCGCCGACGTAATGTCCAGGTTGAATACCAGCTTCATTTCCTTTGAGTTTTACATCCCACACTACCTTGGCATCTTTGGAATCAGTGATTGGTAATTACGTTCTTTAAGTTGTTTTCACTTATGTAAATTTACAATAAGTTCGATTTTGAACATATAGGAAATAATATCGAAAACCACAGAAGAAAATAAGAATTATTTCCCTTTTTAAACATGTTATATGTCTGAAATGTTTTTTCTCTAAGTCTATGTATAAGTTAAATATTGTTCAACATGTTAATTGATAATTGATTAGTGTGGTCTTTCGTTTTCTTCTGATACGTTGGACTCAGTGGCGTAGCCTAATTTTTGGCTTAGGGTATGTAAAAATTAGAAAATAATTTAAAACCTTAATTTACCTTAAAAACCCTTTTTTAATTTAAATTTTAATAATTTTTTAAATGCCACGAGTGCAATTATACCTCTTTATACATATGTTACGTTCTATATTTTTCGTTTCCATTTAAGAATAATTTACATTTTGAGAAATTCAAACACAACACTCTATACCCTACAATTCGCTGTTGACCAGGTGCTGATGGCGCAAGAACAAGATTTTGATTATATGACTAGAAAGATAAAAGAAGATTATGAGAAATATAGGGACTAAGCCTCAACCTACAAAAAAATATACTGGACACTAGGCAATACACATGACGAATTGACTATGGAAACCGGAGAAATAATAACGGCAGATGACATAAAGTACTGGAGAACAACAATAGGGAAACAAGGTTTCTATGGAAAGGAATGTGAAAGCCGACTCATTAAAGGAAGAAAAGTTTTAGGAGCCCTGAATTCAGTGATCTGGGATCTAAATATAAGCAAGAAACGAAAATTAGAATAAATAAATGTATGATTGAATGTGTTACATTGTATGGAGCAGAGATATGGCAACTTTAAGAAAAACAAAAGAAAATTGAGAGCCCTGGAAATAGATTTCCTCAAAAGAGAGACTGCAATATCTAGAAGGCAAAGAATTAGAAATGAACGGGTTAAGGAGATAATGAATCTGGAACATGATATTATAGGGAAGATGGAAAAGAAACAACTCACTTGGTTTGGACATGTACAGCGAAAGGATGAGAAAAGACTCGCCAAAAGATCATTAGAATGGCAACCAAGTGAAAGAAGACGAGGAGGACCAAAATCAGGGTGGAACGACCAGATCAGAAAGATAATCGAGAAGTGTCAATTACTTCCTGATTCCTGGAAGAACAGAGAAGATTGGAAAAGAATCTTAGGCGCCGGAAGACCGAAGTAGCGGTTAAGAAACCGGCAAGAAGAAATTCAAGCACATGTTTATAATTCGAGGCATGTGTCTCATGACGTCATACAGCTTGTGAAGAATATCCATTTTAGTTGGCCTTGCATTGTTTTGTTTCCACGAAATATTTGTAAATGGAAGGTAATTACGGATAAAATATTAGAAGAAGCTGACAAAGTAATGAAAACATTACTTCCCAAGAACAGTAAAGTCAGAAATAAGAGAATACAACATGTACAAATATTGGCAAAAAACTTGTCACTACTGATACAGTTTTGCTACAGCATACTTATTAGGACTGGTCAAAACAAATGACGTTTACATTTTTTACATTCATTATCCTAAGACCAAATGTTTACACGTAAAACATTTAATTCATTAACGTTAAATATTTTATGTTGTTCCATAAGTCGGCTAACTTAACGTTTACTTCCTCAATTTACTTTTATTCATTCGCTGTTTGCGTTGTTGTAGGTACGTAATATGTGATGCACAATTTTGTTCATGTTTCATGACCGATTGCAAATACCTTGTGTACGTCTGTGTTATAGTTTAAACTATTTCGCTCCTTTTCTGAATTCTGAGAGGTAGGTGTGAATTTTTAATTGCACGCGTGTTATTAACATAGAGATAATCAATTATTTTTCATGGAATTAATGAGCATATTCAGTTAACTAAACGAAAATAGTAATTAACGAAACGAGCGTGTAAAGAGGTGTATAATTGCATGAATGGCATGTTCATTAAAACGACCGACGTTAAGAGCGAGTTTTCATATATACCATGAGTGCAATTATATTCCTTTATACACATGTTACGTTCAGTATTTTTTCGTTTCCATTTACGAAGAATTCAAATATTACGAAATTAAAGCGCACCACCTGAGGTACGCATTTCATGACGTAGTATGAAAAAGAACTATTTTAGTGGATCTTGCATTGTTTTTGTTTCCAAGAAATATTTGCAAATGAAAGGTACTGAACATTTTGCGGATAAAGTAATGAATTGATGCACTGAGCGGCAGCGGTCGCTCAGTGCATCAACTGATGTCTCTGCAGCGCCTCTGACCGGGAGGTCCTAGGTTCGAGTCTTGACGGTATTGGCAGGATTTTCGACACTAGCTTTTCAGCTAGGCCAAGTTCAGTCGCTGTCTGGAGGAGAATTCTAGTGGCCGCTTGCTCTGATCGGTAGTTTTCCGTGGTTTCTCCGATCAACACCAGAAGATTCCGGAACAGTACCCTGACAAACGGGCCATGGGCCGCGCGCGATCTTTCCTTCCTTTTCCTTGCCCTATCCTCTCCTCTTACACTAACAGGCACTACACTACCACACATGCCGGGAGACCGGTCGGGGACTTAGAACTTGTCCCGTCTGGAGCAGTGACCCGGTGATGGGAGATACCTGGTTGAGGAAAACCCCGTTAGCAGACGGTAGGTGGGCGCCGGATCTGGCTATCCAGCGGGGGAAGACCACCGCCACCTCCCGAGCAAAAACACGCCCTACTTTAACGGGACAAATGACAAACTTTAATTACACCACGCTTGATATGGATTGGGTACAAAATAATATTTTCATGACTAACCAAACTTCTTATTTCATTGTATTTCCGAGATTCAAAGAATTTCTGATTGACCAATCCCTTTTGACCCAGTGCAATTTAAGAACCCTGCTATCCCATTTACTTAGAAAGCAGAGAAACTTAGTAAGTCCTTGGTGGAGTCCCAACAATATGCCTATAACTTTCAAGTCTACACTACGATATAATACTGTGACATACGGAAAATGACGGACATTTATTTAGGCAAATAAAGGTCAAAATATTGTAGATATTAAAAAAGACGTGGCCTTCTATGGTGCAGATACGCCGATGACACCGTAGCAACGCGAGTTCTTCCTTAGACAGGTGCGGGCTGGGAGGTAAGCACGTAGCATGTAGCACGTAAGCATGTAGTAACTATGCGAGCTGGGAGGTAAGCACACAGGAGGCACCGTAGCAATGCGAAACGTCAAGGAGTTCGTTTAGAAGCAGGTGCAGGATGCACCGTAGTGATCACGAGGTTGTGATTGGTTCTAAAATAGGATAATAAGGGTGACGTCAGCGGATGTATCGCGGAGTTTGTCGAAACAATAGAGAGAAAAACACGGCGAGCTTTGAAGGGTTGACGAGATTGGGAATTAGGACATTCCGTCTCGTGTCGTGGTGGTGAGCGGATCACTTGCGCGTTTTATTAAGTTCCAGTGATATTTGTGGAACTTTGAAAATTTCTTGAGGTTAATTATCAAATCGGGACTTGTGATATTTCGTGAGAGTCAACATTGAACTTGAACCTAGAATATTTCCGCATTAGGTGTGCAACTGGAACTTCTAAAATTTACGTGTTATACCACTACCAATCATATTAGAGGGATATTATTCCGACTTGGAAAAAGTAATCAGTTTGAAATAGGTGCCCCCCTGAGGCGCAAGATAAAGAGAATAGGCAGTGCTTGTGAAGTGGTTGAAGGAAGTTTCGACTTGGTCGCTGATCATCGTGGACTTCACCAAGAAGGAAGATCGATCTACTTTACGTGGCGACATCGAGAGACGCGCACGCGAAGAGGCAAGAAAGGATAAAAGTTTATGTAACGCTGTTATTGTAATAACGAGAAAAATGGTCATGACCTAGCGATAATTTATAATAATCAATGATAGTTTGATAACTTTTGCAGTCATAATAAATTAAAATTCAGAGTTTGAAAGAAAGCTGATTCTCATTTTCCATTATGTACAATTCTAGAATAGACATTTTAGAATTATTTTCAGATTCATCGCCACTCCGTATGGATAGCAGATTGAATAATTGTGTAACGTTGTAGACTCTCTCATCCCTTTATAAGAGACGGTGCCGCCTGACGACCATGACAACAGATTACCATGGTGCCTATCAACATATGAAAGTTGTTATTAGAGGGAATCATCTGTTTTCCGCAAACGACACGCGGATGATACATGCTCTGTACAAATATTAAGTTATCCGTGTATATTAGGTACAAATTAAATGTACATATTTGAGAATCCTGTCCTCTTTACTCATCACGATGCTACAATTGATTGCGAAGTAAGGAACAACCAGACTGTCACACAATATTTTGATGGGAATTGGGGACAAGAATTTATTAAATTCTTTGGAAAAAGTGTAAATGTTGACGTATAACGTACTATTTATTAAGTACTTCCTCTAGCACATTGTGTAGTCAGAACACATGTTTTGTGGGTCCTTGGAATCGAAAAAATAGATTGACTGCAAAACGTCTGTCTGTCCGTTTGTCCGTCTGCAGTTAAAGCTAGGACCTTAACCGTTCAGTCGATTTTTTCCAAAACTGATAGTCCTCCATCGATATAAATGAAACAAATGTGGTGCTATTCCCATTTTTGGCCAACTCTCCAAGTTTTTGAAAATTCAAAACAATTGACATTTCGAAACTACAAAATTAAAGACATATTTTTGCCTTAAACAAAATCTCCTCTAAAAATCAACTCTTCAAAAAAGGTCAGGTACAACTTTTTTAAAAAAGATTTCGCGTAATTTTTCCTTGAATGAATGCAATTTATGTCACCCATTTTCTCGTAAACAACTTTTTTCTTTTAATTTTTTCCACGAATAAAATAACGGACGCTTAAAAAATTCGCGCAAGTCTCTTTCTTGTGAACTCTGAATTTTGTACCCTGCTGTATTTTTAAAAGTCCATTTGCGATATCCAAGGAAAACGTTCAATCAAAAACTTGGGAGGAATTTTTGAAGAGATTTTGAATAAAATGTAGGGGATTCGTTTAAAAATCTTTACATTCGTTTAAAACTCACAGAGGCTCCAGTTTGTTCGAATCAACCATGGAATATCAATTTTGGAAACGTGAACGGTTTAAGTGCGAGCGTTTAGACACACACGCAGACGTTTTGCCGTCAATCAATTTTTCAATATCGTGGTCCCGCAAAACGTAAATCCAATTTGTTAGTGGAAGTAATTTACTAAATGTAGGAACGAGATTTATTGAATTTTCTTCGCCAGGACCTCACAAAACGAGTTTTTCTGTCAAAAAAGTCGATGATTTTCTGTTGCTGCATCACAATATATTCTCTTTGTGAGAAAGTTAAAATTGTTTTTTTCTGTTCTTTTCTGTCGATTATAGTCCAAGGAATATATTCGAGATTTTTTCGCGAATTTCATAGTTTTCCATCTCTTTTGAGCATAGAAATGTTAAATAGTTAAAGTTGAAAAAATGTTTCACTCCCTTACCTGGTGTCTTGCTGAGTAAAATGCTTTCATTCCATAATTTCTCAATACCATTCAACTTTCTGCTGGCATTGAAAACCTTCAGCACTGTAGAACGCCGTGGTTATACTTTCTTCTATCTACTGTCTGTAGAGCTATAAGTGTCCATTGGATAGTCTACTGTGTCTACTTCTGTAAGCACGGTTATATCTTGGCTATTTTCTGTTGATCCCCACCGTTTTCACGTATCTTTTCTCAGAAATGACCCCAATAATTGGTGTACTAGTTTCAAAACATCAACAAATATTTGAACCAATTAGATTTATTTATTTTAAATTTTATTTATGATAAACATCCGTTACCACAACTCTGCCTTTCTGTGATGCTCTTGGCTACTCCCTTAACAATTTTAAAAATTTCAGTTAAAATGTAATTAATTTGATTTTAATTCAAGAATTAAATTAGTAATAATTAATTTAATAATTAAATAAGGAATAACAATCCACTGTTTTACAGGAAGTGTCTCTCAGAAGAAAATGACGCCCCTAAGGATATTGGTCTAATCTGCAATGTGAACTGTGACAAGTTCAGGGACGACGACATCAGCGACGATGTGAAATGCATCAAGCAGATTTACGCCGAAAATAAGAAGAAGAATGGCGATGGGTTTTACAGCTGGGAAATACCTCGGGAATATTGTCAAATTCGAGCATATGCTGAGAGCCACATGGAAGGTTGCCGCATTTAGTCACTCTGGTATGTAAATCTTGCTTGCAGTAGCGGCACGAGCGTGATAGACTAGGAGAGATAGAACATAAAAAAATTACAAATACATGTAATTACAACCTTCATGGTATCTGGTATATTCTATTTCTAATGTAGTAATTCGTTCTTCCTATTTTTAACTGTGAAAAACTTCGACACTTTCAAAATTTAAGTCTCAAATTCAATGCACAGTTTTATATCTATTGAAAGTATGCAATATATTTCTCGTGAATGTTGACTTCTAGTTGGTATCCTAAACTGGTCTAGTTGGCATACTAAACACCTTTGTTTTGTATTACTCACGTAACTTTTCTTGACCGATTAATTGAATAAATGCGGGCGGAGTGGGGGAAACTAGTTACGAAATCGGCCACTAGATATTATGAAGCTACGTCAATCCCTAGAGGATTCTTTTATCTTAATTTAGCAACTGGTTTCATGCATTTTTTGTCACCAGAGCTCAGCAATTAATTTTTTTCGCCGAAAATCCGTTTTTTTGCGCAACATTACATTACTTTCTCTATTCTACGTATATTACTCCGGATATACGTACGTATACGAGAAAGTAAAAATTAATACCCTAATCCTTCGTCATTTTGCTGGACTGAATTCAACAATTTTAATAACAAAATATTTTTAGTTTTTAATTTAAAACCATAAAGTATTCATTACGTAAAATTTAATATTTTAAGAAACGAAAATAATAAAAACGACTTTTTAAAAAATGAGATCTATGAAGTAAAATGACCCTTTAATCATCAGTTATACAAATCAATGGGCCGCAAACTATTCGGATGGGGCGCGACTGAACTGAAATATCAGTCCTTTAAATGTAGAAAGAAACCACTGAAATCAAGGGACGTCGAACACTGAAGGGCATCCATGAGCCAGCGACAGTTTACTCTCGTCCCCGAAGAGTTTTTATCGTGGGAACCACTTCGAAGGAATAACATGAGAATCAGAACTTTCGCACGTCAGCTGGTTTTATTTCACCATATGAAAGGTAGGAGATGCCGAAAAATTGCTCAAATGTTAACGATGAGTACGATGAGTGAACATTATAATGATGGTTCAATAAGAAAAACAGAATCGAGTTACACCTTCTCCCTACACCCATTCCCTTGTGTACTTCCGTGAGAAATGCATTACAATAACCGTTCAAAAATTACAGGAGGTGCTAAAGCATACAGTACAGAATTACCTCTTTAGTCTATTGCTAAAGTTTAATGAGTAACGAGGGGAGAGAGAGAGAAGAGAGAAAAGAGAGAGAAGAGAGGAGAGAGAGTAAGTGTCTACACACTGTAATGATCCCGTCATGCAAAAAGAAACATTATAAACAGTTATTAGTAATGGTGCCATGGGAGGAGAGACCGTCAAATGTTTTGAAGCGTGACGAGCGGCGAGAAATCGCATTTAGAAATTGAAAGAATATTCGTGTACGAGTCAAAAGAATACAACAGTATATGGACATTTCGGAAATGATACGAATTTCTAAAAACATTTAGTTGTGTATAATTAGTAGAGGGGAATTGGAAATGGAAAGGATAAACAGCGTAAGGAGAACCGTCGACTGTTTTTTTTTATTTTTTTTAATTTTAATTTTAAAAGAAGCGCTTCGAAAAAGTCGAAGAGTTGTCAGGGGATGATTAGCCGTGGTAAGGCACGGACGGAGACGCGTGGTAGGCGCCGTGAATTCTACTATACAGTTTTGTCAGAGGCATAGTGCTAAGTTATTCGTGAAGAAAATTGGAATTGGAATGTGTGGTCGCAAGAAGGTTTGTGGAAACTGATGGGGCCGTGAGTGTACAGCAGCAGCTACTCCAAAAAGGGAAGTGATAAAACTTTTGACATTTTTTTGTTTTTGTGTAGCAAGACCAAATTTAAAATACATTGTAGGACAAAAATTGGGTAAATCCGAAGTATAGGGTGGCACGGTTCCTTTGATTCACTGATTCGGTTCATTAGAAGAGAATCGACTCCATGAACTGAATCCTTGTTTATACGTAGTAGTCGCGTGTAGTTAAGTTCATGATGTTACAGCAATAAATATAATTATTTAAATTAAAGGTTGATCGGGAGAATAACTACCCCACTGCTCTAAAGCCCCCTGTACGTGTAAATCCACGTAGCAACGTACTCTCATTAAGTGAACTGATTATTCGTATTTTTCACGCTACAAATTTAATTTTATAACCTACACAATTCTTTAACCAACGCATTTTTTTCACCAAGTGGTCCGCGACGTGCTATCGCACGTCGCTACCCGACGGATCCAACGTGCTACGTTCGCGAGGGCCTTCCGGCCCTCGCTCTCGAGACCTGGTTCGCGCCTCCGCTGTCGCTTCGGCGCTCACGCTGTATTATATACCTCTCTCACTTTTAAGAGAATTTATTTTAAAGGTAACACTCACTTTTAAGAAAATTCATACCTTTCATCTCAGTAGACACACAAACCTATTTGAAGAAGACTTGAAATGCGAAAATACACACAATTCCACGCCAATAAATTATCAGGTGACTTCTTCTCATTTAACATTGAACATAAACAATTCAGTTTTATAGTGAACCGCGCAACTATAAACATAGGAATCGCGAGAAATAATGAATCATAAAAGGAACCAAAGGAACCGTGCCACCCTAAACTACGGATCAACCCAAAAATTGTGAGATTGTGATTGGAAGCAACGCTAAATGGATCCAATAATGAGTAATAGTATAGTAAATTTCGGAAGGTGCACCAATAATAAATTAAAGAAAGTAATTCAAAATATTTAGTATTAATTAGCAGTGTCGTTAACAAAAAAAAATAATTTGTGATTGTTGTATTTTTCTTTGGCTAAAGTAATCATTTAAATAATTACAAGGAAATAAACGCAGTTGTCGTCATTCAACTATGGAAACAAATTTCAGATTTTTTTTTTTAAATTAACAAGAATTACTCCCTATAGTGTTATTTACGGTTTCCCCTATGGGCCGGTTCTGCGTACCCACAAATATAAATTCGTTGATGTGGCTTCCTATTATTACGACGAGCTAGTAATACAGGATAATGGTATTCAATATCTTGGGAGAGATTGATGGAAATATAATATTGTCATTGTGATAGGAGATGAGGATAATAGGAACCATGACAACACACACACACACACACACACACACACACACACACACACTTAGACATCCCCGTAAATAAAGACATACAAATTCGCTTCTGGATTCACCCGTTTCGTCTTTGGTATTTGGTTTCCTTGATTTAATATAGCTGTGTGTGATAATCATAAATGAAACACGTAACAAAGAGATAATAATTTTCCAGCAGGTGTCACTGAAGTCTTTAGGATGTTGATGTTCACCTCAAAGAGTTTGAAGAACGTGCTGAACTTGAGGATGAAATTGTACAAATAGAAATAAAAGAAGATTGTAATATATACAGGGATAAGTTATTTATTATATACAAATTCATTTCTTCACATTTTCCTGATTACATGTAAATTTTTTCTTACATTTATTATGCAGGAAAGGAAAAATAAATTACATAAAATGAAATAATATATTTCGATGTGTAACTATTAATTGTGTAAGTTTTTCCCTTTCATGCATTTAATATACATATTTAAATTCAAAACTTCAAATATTTAAGTCTAAACTAAGTTCCACATGTCAAGTTTCACAAAAAGGGGCTCAGTATTTGTGCAACCTGACTTGTATAGTGATTGTGGAGTATTTCTCATAATGAATCTACAAATAACAAAAATTATCTACATCACACAACTTCAAAATATACATCATGATCTAATACCATATACATTTATCTACAGATTAGGACCAACATTTCAATAGAATACTCCATTTAGTCTTACTGCCTCTGTAAGTACAGCCATCAAAAAATAATACACAATGCTACATGCTACTTACCAATATAATACTTCACAGCAGATATGTTTGAGGATGACTATTTACATTATTTTTTCTTATCTATTAAACAAATGCTCCTTGGTAGGCCTTTAATGAGTACAAAAGAAAATAAAAGAGCATTTAATGCAAATATATTTTGCAAATGAAAAAGTCAATGAGAAACTCTTGAACATCACAATTAATTTCCATTTCACTGAGTTTAAAATTCTGAGCAAGTATAAAGATTCTGAGAAAATGAGAGCTTAAAAAGTGATGAAAACAATGATTAGGGTAAATTACAACCGTAGTGAAGCACAGAAATCGATTGGTTTCTATTAGCAACAGAACCAGACACTAATATCCTGTGAAACTTCAGCTAAGTTTTCAAGAAAATACATTCAGTTTTGTATGTCATTCAGTTTTATGATGTATTGATTGTTGTAGAAATACTGTGGTTTCCAAAAGAATCAGTTGTATTTGTGACTGTTTTTACTGATCTTTTGACCACAATGATGGATGCTACAAACAACACCTTTGCAGACTATTAGAACACATTATTATTGGAACGAAGACATGACGTACATGTACACAAGATGTGCACCCATAAAGAAAATGTTTAGTATGTGAGCACACATTCCTATCAGTAAATTTCTACATAAAGAAATAAAAAGGTTTATAGATACTGTCTGATGTACAATTTTTGTCGCAAGTGACATGCAGTCTTTTATTTACAAGAGGAATGTTTATCGTGTTTGGCACATCAAAATTACACAAGAACTGGCTGGCGTGATCTACGATTGATCGAACGCTGGGGCCGAGCCCCGGACTGTAGCGGCTATAACTGGGCATCAAGGCAAGGTGCTGGGGTTGGGAGCACTGGCCCATTGCTGCTGCTTGTAGGAAGATCAGGAGGACTGTGAGTTGATTGCTGAACTGTGGACTCCGCTGTTGTCTGTGTTGCACGGTTTACAAGGAGACGTGGTTGGGGATTAGCTGGTCGTCGCAGCTGATGGACAACATCCTCTCGCAATTCAAGATCCACTCCTTGAAATACATGAAAATAAATAGATAGATAAAAAAATGTATTCAGAAGAATACATGAAAATATTACTCTTTAAAAAAGACCAAAAGTACAATGAGTATTTCCAGTAAGTGCTGATGATTAACATTCATAATTCTTTGTAGTGTTATTCAAATTCAATCCTATGAATTTAATATGATATTTGTGTGTTGTGTTCTTTACTTTCTTTATGCTATAGGTGTAATTATACACTCTTTGTAACAACATTTTTACCTTTCTATTTTGTCTAATAGTTGTTTTTATAATGATTGTGATATAATGGGAAGATATAGAATCAGAATTTTAAGCCCATGGCTTCCATTCTGGATATTTCCACAATATACATGTATCTCTTACTTATCAACTTACAAAGAAACCAATCCTTGGTTTTTGTGTAACACCTTTAAGCTCAGGGACTGTTAATTTGGGGTTGTAGTAGTTGCATTTGCAATTTCCTGTATTTTTAGTGACTGCACCATATCTCAAACCAATTTCTAAGAAATTATTTGAGATTTTTAACCATTTGGGCTGAATTTCATTATTTATTCCCAATACAACTGCAAGCAAAATCCATGTAGGATTCTCTGCATATGTCTCAACGACCAAGGCCAATTATTAATAATTTTTTGACTCTTCTGACGAATAAATGCATAATCTAGAGAGAATGCATTCTCTCTTCTATTTAAAACATGATTAGATTTTTTATATGTATTTTACAATTTCCTATATGCCCACACAGAAGTAGTTTGCTGCATTCGTAAAACTTATAACTTAAGAAATTATTTTGATTTTTCAAAATACTCTCCCCTACCAAAAAGCTCAACCAAAATTTTAAAACTGGCAGCCTAAAAGGATTCTCTGTGCACTATTTATGAGCTAACTATATTTATATCCTAAAACTTAATATAGTACTTATTTGTAATAATATATCTATAAAGTTGTTGTGTTTTTAAAAAAATACATTTTGGAAATATTTGTAGTATTTTAAGTCCTGGTATGATATAGTTTAATATATTTTGTGTTTTATGTTTTGAAGAACCACTAGCATTGGGTTAACATATAAATAAAGTTGGTTTTGTTTGATTTATTTATTTTACATAAAAAAACAGTTAAAAACTGTGTGTGACAGGTTATAAGGGACCTTTTACTTTTTAATGTAGATACTTAAACAATGCACCATAGTGCCACTGAAAATGATCAAATAAGTTTTGTTTACCTTCACTATGTGCAGATGATGGTGGTCCCAGAGAAGGCTTTTCAGGACAAACAACAGCAGCCATCATACTACCAGTTTGTGCAGTACCTGTCACTCCAGGACTTTTGATTGCACTATAACGAACCTGCAAATGAAAGTTGAAATGATATAGTAGTTAATTAGTGTAATTGTATACAAGAGAATTTCTATTGGGTAGTGTTCTGAAAGAATTTAATGGAATGCAAATTGATTATTTTTACATATTATCAGTTACCAATTGTTGATTAAATTATGATTTTGAAAGGGATGCAACTTCTTCTCAGGTTCATATAGAAGAAATGAAACATGATTGTATCTTTCAAAATTGTGGCAAGTGCTTTTAGATTGCTTGTGCTATTAAAGCCTCAATACATGTATTTTTCTTGATAAATTCATTGAGATGAGGAGGTGGCAAGATGACATTAAACACAAAATTCAGAAAACAAAGATGAGTCACTGTATTTGGAAAAAATACAGAATATAGATGGATTTCCATTATGATGGTCAAAAAGTTTAGCAGTAAACAAAACATACAATTTGATAAGATTATTTCTGAGTGTACTACTTTATAATGTATTGTTAAATATGTAATGTGTTCCGATTAAAAAAAGTTTTAAAATTCATGTTTTTATATTTCATGGTAAGAGAGAAAATTTCTTAACATCTGCTTATGAAAACCTTTTAAAAGACAAGTCTGCACTACTAGTAGAACAAGTAGAACGTACAAGTACTAGTACAAGTAGAACAAACAAAATGTAACATACATTTGTTTTATTTCAGTATATAAACATAAATTTATCAGTATCAGCATAAATTTGCATGTTGCATCTGCATTTTTACTGTGCTACTTAATATAGTAAAATTTTCATACAAAGAACCTTGTTAAAAAGTGAACCCCCATTACTGTAAAAGTAAATAATAAATTACAATTTTGATTAAACATTTCATATTTCCAACAATTACACTTTCATTGTGTAAAAGTACTTGTTTTTAATCAAATAATATAAAAGTTAAATTTAATCAAATGAATAAACATCGACAGTAAAATGTGTAAAATTTTCCATGTAGCTGATACTGGTTTTCTCTGACTGAAATATTGCTGAATTAATTGATTCATACTAGTTATCACATTGGATTCTCACCATATTTCTCTAAAAGCTATTGATTCAATAAAGTTTTCTCAAAACTGAACCCTGTCATTGTGAAATTGAAATTTTTCACAAAAAATGGTTCACATTATACATACATACAGACCTTACTTAATGACATACATTACAATTATTACGTAAATATAATAAAAACTTACGGGCATCATGCTCTGTCGTACATTCCTCTCAGGCCGGACAATAATGATATAGAGCTTAGGTGAGAAGAGACATGCAAGTGTAACACTTGCTGACAAACTAATTGTCACTGACATACTGGTGATTCGCAGTGGAACATGACTGCTAGTTCCAAAGTATAATGGAACAAATGCCAACCATATGACACATGTAGTATACATGGTGAATCCTGAAAACAAAGAGATGAATTTTGCCTCAAAGAATTTAAAATTAAGTTATAATCAATATTTCTTTTGTTTTGTTGTTTTATGTTGTATCAACACAATGGAGGTAAAAATTGAAGATACTGTATCACTACAAAATGTTTGAGATTATTCAGATTTTCATACACTCAAATGTTGCCATTGAACTGTAAGGTTGGGAGATGAATAACAATGTACGGGTACAAATTTATGTCCACAACATTTAGAGTCATTGAAATGTAGGAAATGGAAATAAGAAGTAGATTTTCACATAAATACATATTTTTACAGGAGGAAGATATCTGCATTCAGTAAAATTTTTTTTTAGTTAACAAAACATTCTGAACAAATTAGAACCATTTTTATTTTATATATTTTTGTATATTTTCATTTATGTACATATTTTAACTATTTCTATATATTTTGTTAATTTTATGTATATTTATATGTTGAAATGGAACATTCAATCGTGAGTTCGCAACATATATTACTGGAATCATCTCTCTTACTAGGCTATGCAATTGGCTTTCATTAAAGTCAGACCTTCACTCTTAATATTGTCAAACTTCCTCCCACCCTCCTTTGCTTTTTAGAAACCACATTGGTAGCCATCAGGACCAATGATGATTGAATGTATATGGAGCAGAAGTAATGTCAACCACGGGCTTGCTCATGTTTTGTAGACCCCATGTGCAACTTGATAAAAAATTAAGAACATTCTTCTGATCATTGACTTAAACTTATTGCATTGCAGGAGTTGGGGAGGTGTATGTTCCCTTTACCTCCAGAATACTCATGGCTGCACGA